>CAMOHE010049006.1:119112-191395 GCA_946598075.1 Artocarpus hirsutus | reverse complement strand
TGTTATTTGATGAAAATGTTTTGTGAGAGTTAAGGTGTACTTACTAAGCATTATGCTTACTAGATGTTTCTCATATTGCAGCTAGTAATAGGAGTTAGGTATGAGGATGGAGGAGCTCGGTGCGGGTGTGTGCGTGGTGGCAGAAACGGAATATCGGAGTGACGCATCATGTGTTAATGATGATTTAACTTTATTCAATTGTTTACAATTCCGCAGATTTTAGTTTTTCAATTATTTTATGAGATTTCGCAAGTTAAAGATATTTTATTAAGTTTAATGTTTTTGATAATGTTGCAACTACATTTTTATTTTTAGATGAAGTTATTTGATTTGATTTAAAAGTTATGTTTAAAAAAAAATTAATTAAGCTATTTCATATTACTTTGATTATTTAAATTCTATAAAATTTTGTTTTATCAAAAATAATAGATGTTATGAAACGATAACTATGACGTCCCGTGAGGGGGCGTTACAGTTAGAGGTTTGAGTATCGTCTTGTAAAAAAGTCTGACTTAAATAGCATAGACTCATTTCCTTGAGAAAAAAAGACTGTCGAAGGGTCTTGCACGTGCTATATGCCTAGCATATAAGTACAGAGGAAGAGCAAATGCCACAGTACTGAAATTTAATAAGAGCAAAAGTGAAAAATTATGAGTGAACCGTTCCTTCAACGTCTTTTTTCTTATAACCTAATAGTCTTCTTGAACCTCCTGATCCTTTGGAAATCAGGTTCCGACTGTAAGTTTCAGGCCTCAGCTATTTATCCTTCCTTGCCTGCTAACGAAGGTATACATGAATGATCAACTTATAATGCGTGTATATATTTTTCTCAAACTATATGCATAATTTCTTCAATATATTACCAGCTTAGGTACTTCATTTGGTCACATGTGAATTTTACAGAAATATAACTAACAAAAAACTACTTGGGTTTTATTCCTCTATACGGAGTGATTTCATAATGAAGACCCATATAGTAGTAAGAAAATTATGCGGGAGTTTTTTTTAAAAGAAAATTTTTAAGTATGCAGAGGCTGCGGGAAGAAAATTGCTTGCCTACCCATATATATTCTGTCCCTGCAGATATATATAGGAGGAAGCTTAGAGCATCACATGATTACTTGCTTTCCCTTCTGATCGGATGATCATTATCATGTTGGATCAGATCTTGGATCTTGAACAAAAGTTTACGTTTTAAGTTTCCGTTCTGTCAATACACTTCTCATGAACTTATCTCTTCTTCTTTTTTTTTTAAATCTGAAATGTAAAGTAAGGAACTGCTAATCAGTTTTTATCCCTAAATTAGATCTGTATTTTTTTTGGGTAAAAAGTAGATCGATAATTCCCTGAACGAAGAGGATTAAGTTCTTAGTAGCGCTTTAATTTTAGAATTTTTTTTAACAAACACTTTGAATATGTAAAATTACAAGAGGTGCATGTAGGTATAATGTAACAGTAAAACTATGTTTAATTTTATCACAAGACGAGTTTAAATTTCTAATGAGTTAAAAAAAGACCATATGATAACATGTGTAGCATGTTTTTTTTTTTTTTTAACAAATCTGATATCCTCAGTGATAAAGAGGTTCCCTCACCCAAAAAAAAAAAAAAAAAAAGATAAAGGTGCTAAATTACATGTCCTAAATAAATTGACATTCAATATAAAAGTATTATAGAATATATTCTTGTCTTAAAAGGGGCAAAATGGTAAACTTAAAAAAAGAAAACTATGGAAACAACTATCCTTGGTAGGAAAGCGAAAACAACGGAAATAAAATCGGAATCATACTGAGTTAAGATCGTAATAAAATTTGTTCACTTTTAGCTGCTTTAGAGGCCTTGGAGCGTGGCTGGAGTTATTTAGTGAGACTTTCTTTTTAAATTACACTAGTGGGAAAGTAGGCGCTTTTCACCTACTGAGCTTTGTTGTCGTTGTCGTTGTCGTTGTTGTTGTTGTTATATTCCGAAGTTTTAACATATTTTGATACATAAGCAAGAACTCTTAAATAAAAAGGAAAAAGAAATCTTTCAAAACTAGAACATAACATTCTAAGATTAATAATAAATACAAACACAACCAAATATTATAAACAGAACAAAATTAAAAATCCTAAGATTATTTCACATTGTAAAACCCTTTCTGCTGCAAGCTCTAAATTGGTAGGATGAGCTTTTTTTCTCTGGATTATTACTTATTTTTTTCTCAAAATATTATGATCTATCAATTTTTCTCAAGATCCCAAAGCAACTATTTCCATCTTCTGGTTCGTTATCTTCGATAAGGACGTTTCATAATTTCAATTTGGCTTCTGGCGCACTACTTTGTTTTGGCCTTTGATTTGATCATGTCAAATCAGTCTGATATATATTTTTGCATCTCTATCACATTGAAATAGCGATTCAGCAAAAAAAAAAAAAAAAAATGAGATAGCGCATATGACTTATTTTCTTAAAAAATTAATAGAAACATTTGTTGAGCAATAACTTATTTCTTGAAATTATCTGGCAGTGTCTTCTCTGAAAACCTTTACACGCCAATTGAAGTCAACAATCGGGTTTTCCGCTTTTGATAAGTCGTATTGCCAAAATCAAATGTCCAATTATGGCTATACCATCAAGTGTGCTGACTCATGTAAGGAAGACAACGCGACCGAGTGCTACATTGAGGAAATGTACGTGATCAAGAAAGAGAAATAATTAGTTCTATCTGCATAATTCATAGTTATTTAGTCAGCCATCAAACCTGATTTCAAAGACATCTACTCTTGAAGGGATTTGGACAAATGACTTTATAAAAAAAAAATTTTTTTGTCAATGGCCTCTCTTTTTATTTTTAGCATCAAAAATCAAGTTTTTTGCACAAGAAAACTAGATTCTTTCATCCTGTTGAGATTCTTTTCTTGCTCTATGTTATTTTCTTCATCTTGTTGAGGTTTTTTTTGAAAAAATTGTAGCAGTTTTTCTGTCAAAAAAAAGCTTGATTTTTTTGTCAAAAAAAAAAAAGAGGCCATTTCCTCAATTAAAATTTTTTGAAGGCCTTTTTTTTTTTTTTTCAAATTTTCCCGAATTAGAGGTTGCTAGCTACTTTCTTTTTAGCATAAACTAACTTTTAACAATTTATTTTTTGCCAGATCGTTGAGAAAAATGGGGTCAACTGGAACTATAGATGCAGCAGTTGGCGATCTTCTAAATCTGAAGACGCTGTAATTTCTTACCATTTCTTTCTGGTTAAATGTTTTATAGTTAATCTTTCAGATGTGAATCATTTGCCTTTGTGCGTTCTTGGGGGCTCCGCATGAGGTATGGAGCATCGCGGAGCCCCAAAGCTTTTTTATTGAATATTGATGTGTCTCTTGTGATTTTTAATTTTAACTTTTTGCACAAATAAAAAAAAAATGAAATTGGAGGTTCTATGTTTTTTAGGTCCAGTGGTCTTTTTTTTTTTTTTAACTTGGAAGAAGGTTTCAATATTATTTCTATGATTGAATTAAGTATTTTAAGTTGTCTTGAGCCTTCTTAATTTGGCAATAGGGCCATTTGTTGTCTCTCTGGATAATTTACGCAATGTCTCTATGTCTTTTTGTGATTTTTTTTCTCTGATTTATCTTTTAGTGATTAATCAAAGAGAATACATTTGATTGCCCTGTGGATTCGCGCAAAAATAATTTTCAAATCCAAAACAATTACCATATAAATTTACAGCGTTATAATTGAAATTGCATGCAATTTTTTTTAACTGATAATTGGTGCTCTTATGGAATTTACTCTTGTACCCATCAAAGCGTAATTGAGCAATATAAGTTGGATTAAAAAGATAATAATAATAATAACAACAACAACTTATATTTATCTTCTCTTAGCAAAGAGACATGTTAAGACACTTTGTATTAGGCCCGATGGCATGTGTCCTCGTGTGAATATCAATAGGGAACGTTCGGGAAATAACATATTTAATTAGAGGGAGATATCACAAAATAATAGCATATATAATGTTTTAGTTTAGATAGTTATATCTTAACTTAGTAAAATAGATTTACAATACTATAAGAAAGACTAATTATCCTCAAAACCACGGTGGATTTGAGCCGAGATGTGCATGAGGGAGAGAAGTTGGGAAGAGAAAGAGATCAGTGGGGGCATTTCATGTATTATTCAAATTTATTTCAAGTAAATATGATATTATGTACCAATATTCAAAAGAAATGCTAAAACTTGGTTAGCACATATAAAATATGCTATTTGTTGCCTTTACCGATACTAATTAATTAGGCATATGCTTGGGTGAACAGCGATCTGTCCGGTAACAAACTTCAGGGCACAATACCTGATAGCTTGGGGAATTTGCTTAATCTTACCACCTTGTAAGTCTCTACTTAATCAGTAAAAGCTCTTAACCATTAGCTAATTTAATGGATTTCTACTTTATTAAAAACATACCGCATGTTAACGCTTTGACTCCTATCCTTGTAGGGATCTTTCATGGAATCTATTGATTGGGACAATACCAGATAGCTTGGGGGCCTTGAAGAATCTCCAATGGCTGTAAGTTTTAGCATTCCCGCTAAGGTTTGAAAAATATATTTATATTGATTCTTTGTAGAAATTTTTATATTTTGAGAGCGTCGATATAGAAATTGAGGTGTAATTATTTTTTGTGGAATATCTAAAGATTTTCATAAAAATGTCAATGAATACCTACATTGTTGTGAGAATAATAATTTTCATGAAAAGTGCAGTGTTAAATGACAAAATGTCATGAAATTACTTTTACATAAATTTGCTGAAACGTTGGTCTTTATATTCAACTTTTAATTTATATTGTAAGGTAGTTAAATTCTTTTTTATAGCTTAGTTTTTAATCTCGCAGTCTTTCAACGTTATATACGAAGCTATTCAAACTTTATGGTTTGGTATCGGTTTTGTTTAAACTAAGAATGTGTTCCAATTTCCAAATGTATTTGAATAATACTTGATTTATTCTTTTTCATTTCTTCTTTCCCCCAAATTAGTTATAAATATTGTGTGAAGTGATTCAAACTCCATTTTTCCCCCTCCACCACAGGTACCTCGACCATAATTATCTCGAAGGCAGTATACCGTCGTCTCTAGGACAGCTGACACATCTAGAAGAGTTGTAAATATTTGTATCTTTTCCTTGTCCTGATAGCGTTAGATCAATTCATGCTTCCCTTCAATTAATATTTTCATGCATGTTTTGCAGGTTTCTGGGGGTCAATATGCTATCAGGCTCAATTCCCAATGATTTGGGACAACTCCACAGCCTTGTGTTTTTGTACGTCATTCAATATGTTCTCAATTTGCTCACTAGCTCAATCTACTAAATATTACACACATACTATATATGATTCATTATTTTGTCCTTCATCATAAATTCTCACAATTAAGCGCCCGTCCTTGTCTTGATTGAAGGACTTTAAAGGATAATGGACTGTCTGGTAGTCTTCCTTCCACGCTTGGAAATTTGACCTCTCTTGCTGTCTTGTAAGTTTTATTTTTATTAACACACATATTCATAAGTTTCTTTCAAGGTCTTCCACACTTGGAAATTTGACCTCTCTTACAGTCTTGTAAGTTTTATTTTTATTAATAATCTTGTTCATTAACTATATCAATATAGAATTAAAGCGACCTTTGTTACTTATGCATAACTGGACCCATCAATGACACATATGCCAATACAACTTATGACAAAGATCAAGCATGGATGTGTAGCATAGAAATTTCATGCAATGTGGTCTTAACATACCCATTTTCAATTGGTCCACCTTAAAACTTTAATGAGATCAAACCATACCAAAATCAAAGTATGAATAAACTAAAATCTTATTTCCACAGAAAATAATCTCAAAAATATCTATTAACTGAAATAACTGAAAATATGTTAATATCAAAAAAGCATCTAAAATTACACACTCCTATTAAAATTACATATCCTCAAAAGACATGACACCCATATGAGCAGTGTTCTCATGAAATATTTTAGGTGGCAATTCCTTATTAAGCGGATCCACAATCATAGAGTTTGTACCGATGTGCTCTACAAACAACTGTCCACTATGAACTCTTTCTTTCATAACCAGGAACTTGATGTCTATATGCTTTGACTTCGTCAAGCTTCGGTTGTTGTTCGAATATAGAATTGCTGACTTATTGTCACAAAATAACTTAAGTGGTCTTTGAATACCGTCCATTATGAGCAGCCCTATGACAAAATTCCATAGCTATATTCCATGATTGGATGCTTCATAACATGCTATGAACTCTACCGCCATGGTAGAAGAGGCTATAAGTGACTGTTTAGCACTCTTTCAGGAGACAGCACCCCCAGCTAGAAGGTAGACATAGCGAGGCATAGATTTCATACTAGCTTGGCATCCAGTATAATCATAGTCAGTATACCCAATGATCTCAAGCTATTCCGACCTCTGATATGTGAGCATGTAGTCTTTTGTTTTTTGTAAATACCTCAAGACTCGTTTAGCTATTATGTAGTGATCCTTTCAAGGATTGTTTAAGAATCTACCTAACATCCTTGTACTGTACACTATATTTGGGCACGTACAAACCTGAATATACATCAGACTCCTAACTGTTAATCCATAATGAATCCTCTGCATTTCTTGAATCTCAAAATCATTCTTAGAGCACTGATTGAGACTAAACTTGTCTCCCTTAGCCATAAGGGTATCACCTAATTTGTAATCCTGCATGCTATATCTATTGAGAATCTTTTCGATATACACTTTTTGTTATAATCTAAGAATATCTCGAAAGCGATCCTAATGTATCTATGTACACACCACAAAAGAGACGTCACTAAAATCCTTCATCTTAAATTTCTTTGATAAAAATCTCTTGGTTTCGTGCAATAAGCCTACATTGTTGCTGGCAAGCAAAATATCATTAACATATAAAACCAGAAAAACATATTTACACTACTACAGGCTGAGAATTCCACGACGGTTCTTCACAACTGTTAAAAAACTATTATGAAAACTTCAGTCGTGATACAAAATGGAGTTTTCATGATAGTTTTTTACAATCATGGAACCTTAAAATAGGCGCCAAAATGAAAGTGCGGGAAAAGCTCTTTCACTATGGTTTTCTTCAAAAACCGTTGTGAAAGAAGAGAGTTTCTACGATGGTTTTTTAAAAAACTGTTGTGGAAACTTCACATTTCACGACGATTTTCTAAAAAACGGTTGTAGAATAATGGTCCACGAACACCACTTCCACGACGGCTTTAGTGGAAAATTGGTTTTGCACAAAAAAAAGTTGCCAAAATTTGTGATTTCCCATGAGATGGCCAGTCACGTGTTATCCATTACAACAAGGCCCTAATTGCATACAAAAATTGATGTGTATTCAATTTACAAGGTATTTACAAGATCATTTACGTTTAAGCTATTTTGAACAATTGTTTATCTATTATCTCTATCTAAATATGACATACCTATTTACAAATTGTACTAACTTTAATCTAACTTCATCTATATCCTTATGTATATAAAAATCTTTTCTTCCTAGGGCTTGTATACCACTATTAATTATATCTCGCATGAAATGTAGAATAAAAAAACCACATTCTACATTTCCTTATTGTCTTGGACATTTAAGTCTGGAATATAGCGTTCTGTTCAATCGGTTTATAACACCATCTTCCGCTTGAAGCTTCCAATCGTTAAACGCCTTAACAATGTATCATGATTAAATGAATTAATGACAATATAATTATGTAAAACTCAAAACTGTTAATTTTATAAGAGAACATTAATACTTAGTGACTGATATGAAATCATCACGTGGTGGGTGTCTAAGGGGATCAAACCAATATATTTGGTCCTCCCATGGTGAAATAGGTGGAGGAGTAACGTGGCATGCTTTCTGTTCTCACTTTATAGGTCTTGAAACAATCGCAAGTGATATGAAGCTGAAATTATGCACCTTGCCTTGAAGTTCACAATATTCTGCTAAAAAACTACAATAAAAAACAATACAGTCAATTTTTTGAAAGCACCTTACAACTCTACCTACATTTTAAAATTTATGAATTAAGGATAGAGTTATTACCTGAGGTATACCATGATACTTTCGCCCCAATTTGATCAAAGTTGATGAAGTAGTAAATGTCTTCATACCCTATGTAGATAGGCAATTCTTTACCAGTGACATTTACTGGTTTCGGGCGCTAAATCTTCAACCCATCACGAATGAAAGCATATGCGTATAAAGCCGACAGCATAAATTTTAGAGGTACTGAAGCAAAGTTAAATGCAGACAGTAGCTCATTCGCAATGGGTTGTTCTTGTTCTTATCCTACGTCAAGTTGTGATTGTCTTGTTTTTGTAGAGCTTTTCTTTTTTTGGCGTTTCTTTTTACTTAGATCTTGTGGAATGTGGCTAGATGCTCGACTCATCTTCATCATTGCGACGACTTCAACTAACCTCTTCGGCCATGCGACGAAGCTTCCGACGGCTTTACCCATAGTTGTTGCTTCAAATGTTGGAACAGGCTATTCAGCTGTTCTAACTCTGATGGTAGTGATGCTAATGCGTATATTTTCTTCCCCTAATGGTCTTTCATGGATTGTATCAGTTGGAAGACTCTCTATCCATGCCTTCCTAAGTGCAACAAATGTACACCGACCATTAATTCTATCCTTTACAAAGAGCTTGCAATCTTGACCTTGTTTAGGCTCTTAACAATGAGGTGACAATTGGACTTTTGGAGCTTTTTGAGCTTTTGCTACATTGTCGGGAGAGTTACAACTAGCCTTGAAGCTGTTGCGTTGTGAGATGCTATCTTCCATGAACCTGGCATGTCCTTGGAAAATGAGCTCGATCGCAAAACCTCTTAGTTCTGCAATTTCCATTTGCATCTTCGACATTTAAGAATTCAATTTTGAACCTAAATGGAGGTTGAAGTATTAAGACTACTTCACATACTTCTATTGACTGTGAACACATCTTGAATGTTTTGGTTTTCCTAGTGTCCTCGTCAATATGTCATCATTACCGACGGATTGAAAGCTCCCTTGACTTTGTTGCATCATGTACTCATCCGGTAAAACAACAACAAAACCATGTTATTGTTAAGATCCTTCAACAGGTATTAAATTACAAATTAATAGTTTGTGTTCAATAAACTTACAATCAAGTTCTCAATTTCTGCTACTTTTAGATTTTTAAACTGTCCATCGGGAGCTTGATATGATTTTACTCATACCTCCTCCCATGTTGGTAGTACATCCGTCTTAGCTAACTGTATTATGTTATGTTAGTAACATATTAATAATAGAATAATTGATATATATAATAGGAGTAAAATATTAACGTACTAATGATTGCTTGAGCTCTTTATATTTGACTCGACCAACCATAGAGTAGTATTCATTTTCTGCTCTGATTTTTTTTTTTTTTTTTTGTTTGCATTTGATGATAGCAGTTGAATTCGACAGAACATTGATACCTCATAAAAGCTTCCCAATCGTCATCATTTATGGAGGGACAGTAGTGTACTACCGTAAAAGGCCGCTTACATACGTTTTCATCCTCCTCTAGAATGGAAAGGTATGGCTATACAAATGTAATGTAGAGGTCGGATCTAAACCCCTTTGCTAATTTGCCACAAACCTTCAAAGCCTTTTTCCTATAGCAACTCTTGACTATGAAAGCTTCACAAATCTCTCTCTAAATTACATCTTTTATTTATTCTAAATCCTTAGACCTCCAATCTTTAATCCATATAAGAACGTGTTCTCGACTAAGGACTCCTATCCAACTGCTTAGTTCATGGTTGGGTGCACCTTCTGGTTGACCTTTTGAATCAAACGTCACTTCTATTCTTAAACTTTTTTTTTCATCCAATGAGTTTTTTTCATCAAAGTAGCTCTTCGGTCAAAATCTACTTTCGGATGGAATTTGATTCGCCTTCATGGCTTACTACATTGTTTTCCCTTGCTATATTGAGAGAAAAATGGAGTGCACTCTTTGTACTCCTCTTCATAGTGGTCATTATCGATCTCGCAAGGCATTTTACCTATTCAAAGTAAGCAAAAACTAACACACACATACTAATGTTATATTACAATTTTATACAAAAAAGTATAAACAAATAATCAATTGTATAAATTCACATATTATAACTTTAAATATTAAAAAATCACATATTAAAAAATCATATATTATAAGTTCACATGAGGGGTGGGGCAAAGGGGGTGGGGCGGGTGGGGGAGGGGGTAGGTGGGGTGGGGGTAGAGGGGAGGGGAAGGGGCACGAAGGAAGGGGGAAGGGGAAAGAGGGAGGTTTGACTTACCGGTGGCAGAGGTGACGCAACGGCGACAATGACGGCGACGGTTGGCGACAATGATAGGGGAGGCGATGACGGCTGAAGGCAACAATAATGGAAGGAGATAGAGCTTGAGAGAGAGAGAAAGTTTTAGAGAAAGGGGTAGCTATGAAGGGAGATCGGTTTGAAAATGGCCAAGGGGCGCATGATTTTTAAAAAATATAATGCCCTAAATGGACATTGCATGACGATTTTTCTTAAAAACCATAGTGTAATGTTTTAGCTTACACGACGGTTTCTCTAGAAACCATCGTGTAAGCTTTTTGTTTTCCATGATAGTTTTTAAGGAAACCATCGTCGTGGAACCGTAGTAAAAAAAGGGTCAAATCCACCAATTACATAACTTTTTCTCTTCTGTCTAAGGTGGCCAGCCAGTGTATTAAGCATCCAATGGTCTCAAATGTTTACTTTTTCCTGTTTTCATCACAAATATAACCATAAATAAATATCTAAAACCCTTAAAAAAGTAAAAAATGAAACAAATAAATATATTTAAATAAACTAACATCTTTTCTCTTTTTTTTTATTGGTTCCTCAATACATATCTATTCCACATCTTCACAAAGCAAGTGAGAAACATCGTCTTCAAAATCATGTATCTCTTCAATTGGTGGCAATCCCTTTATGAATAAAGGGATGTCCGTGCAATCCTTCGCAACTTTTTCACCGTCAATAACTACTTTTGGCTTCATCAGGACAACTAGAGACAATTCTATGTCTTGGGAATCCGTAGTATAAAAAACTTAGATTGCTTGTGATGCCATAATGAAGGGATCATTATTGTATCCTAATCTTCTAAAGTCAACCACCATGATGCCTTCATTATTAGTCTTAACATAGTTATTGTTGGTCTAATTGCACTTAAAAAGTACTATGCGTAATCCCCCATAACCAAGTTTCCAAATATCTTCAATGAAACCAAAGTAGTTCATGGTCCCATATATCAGTTTCTTATCCTTGGCGGAGGCAATATGCATAGCCTTGGCATGGGGAGTCACATCGCTATTTTGGACATGATACTTCTCATCTCTTTCACGAGTGTAGAAAGTATAGCCATTTATGGAATATGACATATACCTTGTAACTTTCGACGACGATCCTCTAGCTAGGTTCGTCAAGTCTTGTGACATACTTCTATCTTGTGATGTGGAGCACTTGCCATAGATGTGTGCTCCAATCCACAACCAAAAGGTCAGATTGTGTTCATCTTGCAACCACTTCTTATTTCTTGCTCTTTTTGGGTTTGCCATTTTTAATTCGCTCATGTGCACCTCAACGAACAGCTTCACTTCATTAGCATTGTGTAAGATAAAAAGACAAGCTTGCTTACTTCTATCGATTTACTGAGGAAGGATTGCTAGTAGATAGTCCCATAGCCTCAATATTTATAGTCTTTGGCACCCAAATTGCTTCTGCATTAGACAAGTACTCGGTGAAAAATTCAACCGATTCCTTAACTATATAACTTTCTACAATACATCCCTCCGGGCTATTTTGGTTCTTCACATAACCCTTCAAAACCTTCATATATCTTTCAAATGGGTACATCCATCTCAAATACACTGGTTCGCATAACTTAACTCCATGTACTAAGTGCGTCGTTAGATAAATCATGATGTCAAAAATGCTAGTGGAAAATACTTCTTAAGCATGCATAAGGTTTGCACCAACTCCGATTGCAGTGAATCTAGCATAAGTGTATCAATTATCTTGAAGCATATTGAATTAAAGAATGAGCACAACTTGGTAATTGCAAATCTCACATCCTTTATCAGAATTCCCCACAAAGCAAGAGGTAGTAATTGTTGTATCAACACATGACAATCGTGTGTTTTCATGCCAATAAGTTTCAAATCCTTCATAGACACCAACTTTTTAAAGTTTGAAAAATAGATGTTTCGCACTTTCAACGAAGCAAGCAATTCACAAAGCTTTCTCTTTTCTGCTCTTGATAATGTGTGCTTCATTGGAGGTAAGTAAGTGTAGTTTCCTCTTTTCTCGGGAAATAAATTAGACCTAATCTCCATTTCTATGAGATCCAACCGTGCTTTTTCACCATCCTTAGTCTTGCCCGGAATGTCAAGCAACGTGCCAACTATGGATTCACAAATATTTTTCTCAATATGCATAACGTCTAAGCAATGATGAACAAAAAGTGTCTTCCAGTTGAAAGATAAAAAAAGATTGATCTTTTTTTTCCATAATCCATCAATCGACGGCTCGTCCTTACCTTGCTTTTTCTTCTAGAATACCACTTCTATATCTTTTACCATTTCAAATATTTGTTAATCTGTGAAAGGACAAAGAGGGTCTTTTTCTTCGTTGTTGCCATCAAAAGCTTTCTTTTGTTTGTGGTAATGATGAGCTCTTGGCAACCATGCCATCAAAGGCTTTCTTTTGTTTGCGATAACGATGATCTCTTGGCAACCATCTTCTATGACCAAGAAAATGGTTTTCTTACCATTCTTCAACCGTTTGTGAGACATTTCCTTCGTAAAAATAGTACAACTAATAGAACTCTTCACCGAATAATTAGATAAATTGTCATATGCAGTGAAGTCGTTAATTTTTCATATCAACATTGTACGAAGTGTGAATGTTTCTTCTTGGTAAGCGTCTTTAACTTCGACTCTATTTTCTACAAGTTTTTTAGGTCATCGATTAACGGTGCTAAGTATACATCAATTGCATTACCTAGTTGGTAAGGACTCGAAATCAATAAAGACAACATTGAAAACTTTCTCTTCATGCACATCTTTGGAGATTGTAGTTAACAAGTATTACGGGCCAAGTGTTATGCCTACTACTCATATTATCATGTGGGTTCATCCAATCTGTCGACAAAGTGAAATGTATATTTCTTGGATCTACACTAAAGTCGGGATGATCGGCTTCAAAAGTCTACCATTGTCGTGAATATGCCGGATGTCAAAGCATACCATCGTCGACTTGTTTCTCATGATGTCATGTCAAATTCTTTGCATGTTCTAGGTTTTCAAATAAACACCTCAAACGTGGTACCGGTGGAATATACCATAACACTTTCTTTGGCACTCCATTGTCACTGTCTTTTGGCTCTTTTCCTTTCTTCCACCTTGGTTGTTGATAAACTAGATAATGATTCTCGTCCTCATACTTATCCCTACAAAGAACACAATCATTTTCACAAGCATGAATTTTCTCATACTCCATTCCCAAAGTGCTCAAAGTCTTCTTAGCCTCATATATACTAGTTGGTAATTTATTACCCTTTGGTATAAGCTTTCCTAAAAATTTTAAAAGCTTTGTGAAACTAGAATTTGACCACCTACCTGACTCTTTCAAATTCTATAATCCAACTAAAGCAGACAATTTGATGAAATTGGTACACCCCTCATACATGGATGTCTCGGCATCATTCATCATTGTCTCAAATAAATCCCGACGGTTGAAGAAGTGTTTTTCTAAATCATTGACCGTGTCAACCATATTGTCGTGATCATCCATATTATCCTCCACCATAGCTTCTTTTTCTTTACTTACTAAAGTTAGATTGAATTTAAACTCGCCATGAAAATGCCACTTTGATAACTACTTATAATTCAATTTCGAAATAAATGTTCTCTAACAACTGGAATTGGATACAATCTATAGTTTTCATATTAAACATAAGCACACCAAATTTTATCACCATTGGCATGAGTTTTGGCAAAATCCAAGAACTCTTCCACACCATTCCCATGTTTGTAGACAATAAAAAAATCCCACATTCATTTTCTATCTATTTCACAAGTGTTAAATCAAAATAATAAATAACAATTCAATTAAAATTAATTTCACAAATGATACATACCTACCATATTCTAATCATAAAACAAAAACATTCACCCATTATAAAACAAATAAATCATACCCATGATGCATAATACAATAAACATGAATTAAACAACAAAATCAACAACAATTTATCAATTTTTAATAAAAACTTAAAATTAGGAAAGAGATTAAGGAGTGTGGAGGCAGAGAGGGACGGCGGTAGTAGTTTCGGAGGGGTCTGTGTTTGTATTGAAGAGGTAAGTTTCTAATTTATGTCTGATTGTCAATGTGGGAAAAAGGGTTTTAAATGAGCTACCATGACGGTTTTTGAATTAAAGCATCATTGTATGTGCCGTCTCTACCATGATAGTTTTTTAGCTTTACATACCATGACGGTTTTCTAAACATCGTGGTAAGCTTTACATACCACGATGATTTTTTAGAAAACTGTCGTGGTAGAACTGATACGTACCACGACGATCTTTGTCTTTGTGGGTATAACCCCTGTGTTTTTCCCTTGTCACAACAGTTTTTGAGCAAACGTCATTAAATGAAGGTCATATAATCTCAAATTTGTTGTAGTGTTACTTCCACTGAACTTATGGCATATACAATCATCAACTACATTCATATCAAAACCGAACGAGATGATAACCTAATGAAATTTATAATACCACTGACGAGAAGCTTGCTTAAGCCCATAGATGGATTTTTTTCAATTTACAAACTATCTTCCTTGCATCTACCAATACAATGTTTTATGGTTGTACTATATAGATTGTTTCATCAATGTCGTCATTGAGAAATGTAGTCTTAACATTGAGAAATGCATTTCTCAATGTCACCATTGAAAATGTAGTCTTAACATCGACTACATTTATCTCAAAACTAACAAGATGATAACCTGATGAAATTTGTAATACCACTGATGAGAAGCTTGCTTAAGCCCATAGATAGATTTTTTTAATTTGCAAACAATCTTCTTTGCATCTGCCAATACAACGTTTTTTGGTTGCACCATATAGATTGTTTCATCAATGTCAAAATTGAGAAATGCAGTCTTAACATCTATCTGACGAAGCTCAAGGCCAAAATGCACCACTAATGCCATTATAGTCCTAAAAGAGTCTTTCGAAGAAACTGGAGAGAAAATCTCTTTATAATTGAGGCCTTCTCTCTGTGTAAAACTTTTAGCGACAAGACAAGCCTTGCACCTCTTTACATCGCCTTTCGAATCCCTCTTGGTCTTAAATTTTCATTTGCAACAAATGGGTTTTGCTCCTTCAGGCAATGGAACAAGATCCCAAACGTTATTGTCTTCATGGACTTTATCTCGTCATTCATGGCATCAATCCACTCTTGAGATTTAGAACTTTTCATGGTTTGGTAGAAGTTGATTGGATCATCTTCCACTACACCAATATCAAACTCATATTCTTGGAGAAACACAATGTAATCATCTAGCACCGCTCTTCTCCTTTCTCTAGTGGATCTCCTTTGTGGCATAAGTTCTTGAGGTGGTACAGTTTGTTCTTCTAGAACAATTTCTGGAATGGGAGGTTCTCCAACATTGTCTTGATTTGGATATACTTCTTGAACAATGTTAGGAATAAAAGCCTAATCAATGTCAATAATAGCTATGAGAATATCAAAATATTCCTCTTCAAAGACAAAGTCCTTAATCTTATCTCCCTCTACAAACTCAACATCCTTAAAGAAATGGGTTTTTTTGTCTCAAAAATCGACTTAGACATGGGATCATAAAACTTGTACAACCTGGATCTTTCAGAGTATCTAATAAAATAGCAACTCCTCATCCTTGAGTCCAATTTCTTTTCATTAAGCCTACAAGGTCTTGCCTCAATTGGACATCCTTAAACATGCAAATTCTTTAAATTATGCTTCTTGCATGTCCAAAGTTCGTAAGCGGTTTTGGCAGTTGTGTTAGTTGGAACCTTGTTAAGAATATATGTTACAGTCTTAAGCACTTCTCCCCAGAGTGATTTTGGTAAGATAGAATTAGAAATCATTACCATGTTCTTAAGCGTCCTATTTTATCTTTCAGCAACACCATTCATAATGGGCAAACCCGACATAGTGTACTGTAGGCGATGCTGTATTCTCCTAAGAATTTAGCAAACGGTACTGGGTGTTGTTCACATGAACCATCATATTTGCCATAGTACTTACACCACGGTCAGATCTGATGCTCTTAATCTTTTTGCTATGTTGGTTCTCAACTTTAACTTTATAATTTTTGAACACATACAGTGACTGTAATTTTTCATGAATGAGATATATGTAGCCATATCTAAAAAAATCATCTGTGAACGTTATCATTGACCATTCTAAGAAACTGTAGAGAATGACCTAAACATATCCGTATGTATAAGTTCTAAAACGCCCAAAATCCTGTTGGCTTCAAATGTCCTTTTATAGGTTTGTTTCCCCTTATACAGTCAACACAAGCATCAAAATTTGTAAAATCTAAGGGGTCTAGAATTTCGTATAATATAGGTCTCTCTATTCCCCTTCTAAAGATATGACGTAATCTCTTATGCCATAACGTAGCTAACTTCTCACTAGTTAATTTACTCTTTATATCTCGTGTACTTAATTGTAGAGATTTATTAAATGAAACAATTGTATCAATTAAATAAAAATTATCATAACCTGAAAAAGAACTAGAACCAACCGATTTTGAATTATAAAACAAACTAAATTTTCCATTTCCAAATAAACAAGAATAACCAGAATTGTCCAAAGTAGAAATAAAAATCAAATTCTATCTAAAAGACGGTACAATAAATGTCTTATGAAGATCTAAATAAAATCTAGTCTTTAACAATAATTTAAATTTTCCTAGTGCTTTAATTTCAACCTCTTTGCCAGCGCCCACAAAGATGTATTTTCACTATCATTTGGCTCTCGGCATCTCAGGCAACCTTGTATAGAGACACTAATGTAAGTGGTTACATCATAATCCATCCACCACTATGTCTAGGTACCGAAGTTAAATTAATCTTAAAACAAACCATATTAATAAGCATACTTTTCTTAGCCTGCCAAGTGTGATAGTTGGTGTAATGCTTCTTTTTGTGTCCTTAGCTGCGTAGAAGAATCAACTCGTACCTTCTAGATCATCCAGTCTCTTTTGTTGTTTCTTTTGAGGCGTCATAACTATAGCTATCTTATCTTTCTTTCTTTTCTTCCCTTTGTCCTTGGAAGTATTAGCCAAGTGAGCACTTTTTGTCTTCTCCTACTTCAGTCTTTCCTCTTCTTACACACAATGTGAGATGAGCTCATTAAGAGACCAAGTCTCCTTTTAGCAGTTGTAGTTCACCTTGAACTAACTAAATTATATATGAAGAGATATAAGAACTAAATGCACAAACAAGTCCTCAAAGAGGTCAAGCTTAAGTGTTCTAAGCTTGAAGTAAGATAAGACATCTCCATGATATACTCCATGATGTTCCTTTTACCTTTGTATCTTTTTCAGATGAGGCTTGCCAAAAGTGTATTTGTTTCAATCTTTTCATTTTTCGCATATCTCTTTTCAATGTCCACAAAGAACTCTTTAGTTGTCTTTATCGTTTATGATATGTTGCCCCTGTAAACTTCCAAAATGGCCTTCTTCATGATCATCATACACATACGATTTGACCTTTCTTACTTTTCCATGTCCTTTTCATTAGAAGAACTCTTATCTGTAAGAGATGCAGCAGAAGGAACCCTTAATACAAGGTCGAGGTCCATGACTCTGAGAACTATAAGGAGGTTCTCTTTGTCATGATTTGAAGTTGTTACCGTTCAACATCGAAATGGAATTGATGTTGGTAGTAATGTTTGAAGCAGAACTCATAGCTGAATCAAAGAACAATATAACAAACAAAAAACAAGCTCGTATAAGAATCCAAGATAACAATGATAAATCCAAATAAAAATAATCTCATCTCAAGATACCGAACACTCCATTAATATTTAGTCTTTGGACAAAAATATTAACTTGTAAGTCATATCTTGGTGTAATAATCAAACACTGATAATAAGGACATGTCGAATAATAAATTTTCATTTAGGCTAATTTATTGTTCACATGTAAAATCGAATAATCATCACTATTTATTATCATAAGTGTACATGTAATTCTATCAAAATATTAGCCTTCATTTGGGCCAGTCAATATTCACATAAGTTACATGGACACAACCACTTATATTCCAAAACAAATTAATTTGCACAAAAGAGGTCATATTGGTAACATGTTGCTTCAATTAATTTATCTTAAAATACATATAAAATGCCAATATTTGAATTTAAAATTGCACCCAAAAAAAAATAAAAAATTGGTCAAAGTTATCAGTCAAAGTCAACAGACAACTTTGATAGGTCAACTTTGACTAGATCGTAGGTCAGATGAACCCAATCCAGATCCCAAAAAAGCCCACTATTTATTTTCTTTATGTCACGGTCCCAAGGCCGTGACATACCCCTGTTTTTGGTTTGCTGCGGGCTTAAGCGGTAGCTCTATGCTTTTACAGTCACGGGCCCAGCGTATACTTGCCTTGCAGCTCGTCGTAGCCTAGAGGCTGCCTCAATCCTTTTTTTTTTTCTTTTGCAGCGATTGTTCCCGCATGTAACCATAAATAAACAAATCCTTGAAAAGCTTCTTTCTAGAAAACGGATTCAACCAAACGAAAAGATTATATATAATTATATTCATGTAGCAAAATTTTCACGGAATTATACAACTTTTCCTTCCTCGTATATAACCCAAAAACCATATTGTTGCCTTATGAATCAAAGTGACAAAGGAACAGTAGTCAATCTTTTTTTCTTTTCTCGGCGGATGTATCGTACATTAACAATTAAAAGAAAAAAAAAGTATTCTTGCAAACTAAATCATAAACAACCAATTATATATATAAACCGAATAATGTATTCCATAAAATATTGAATCAAAAATTCTTTAAATAATTGTTCTCAAATACAATAATTTTGAAAAGGATACATTCTTAAATTGAAATTTTATATGAGAATCATATCTAGAAAAATAAATTGATTCATAATGATTTAACATAAAAAGCTCTAGATACCACTCGTTAGAATATAATTTTGTAATGAAAACCATCATCAACTAGTATCAATCATATCAAATTTCTGAGATAATTAATAAGATACAAAAGCTAACCTAAATCTATAAATAGAATGTGATTCTGAAGTTTGTAGGATGAGGATCTTTCAAATTTAGTACGTAAATCCTCTTTTAAAAAATGCCTCTATAATCTCTCTATATATAGTTGACAGAAAGAAAACATACGTACTGACTTGGAGACTATAACATCTTTATATAACTGTTATTCCTAACAGTTATCCTTAATTACCAATTTAGCTCATCATAAAATCAATAATTATATTTTAGTCTCTCTATGTAGAGGCCCATAATTGATAATGCATTAAAAGCCTAAAGCTCAAGCTGATCACTTTAATTAGGCTAACCTAATCTGATAAACTTTAATACATATTTATGTAATATATTAGCCCATATTTGAATTAATTCCAACACAAAAAAACTTATGCGAATCGAAAAGAGAAAATATTATATAGCTTGAGATATATTTTATATAATAACTCTGTTGTTAGTGTTGTATTAGATATCTGTCATCTAATTATTTCGAAGGGAGTTTGCCAGACAGTTTCGATCAACTCCGCTCTCTTTACGCATTGTAAGTACTGATCTCTATTTATCAATTTTAATATTGCCTGTAATAAAAAAGGTTTGGCTTAAATTAGTCAAGCTTAATCAAAGCAGTGCAGTTGCTGGGAATCGTTTATCCGGTCCCTTGCCTCGCTACGTCAAGAACTGGACTCAAATTCGACTTCTGTAAGAGTTTCCTTGCTCGTTTTTATAATTGGCAATTGAAATTTTAAGTACGTTCTACTAGGGGTGTATCTAAGTAGTTCATCAATTTGTGCGGGGGTCAATCGAAAAAATATATATTGATATTGGTCCCTTGTATACGTACACATGACAATTACATATACATATATATATATATATATATATATCCAGTGCAAGATATTGGTACCATTTGGAATTTTGCATAATTGGTGTTGTATTTTTTTTTTCTTGCTAAGTTATATAGTTTGGTTTGATTCAGTACATTCGAAGGAAATAATTTTGAAGGGCCTTTGCCGGAAGAATATTTTACTTTGTCAAGTCTTTTGCATCTGTAAGCGTAATACTTTAATGCAGATGATCAGTACTTGTTTTATAAAGTTTGGAGATTCAAATTAAATACTTGGCCTGTTATTATTAATAAGCAATCTATCCTTTTTATTTGTTAATCTCAATTTGGTTTTCTTACAGGTGGGTAAGTGACCTAAATACTAAATATCCGTTCGAACTGCCCCAGACCACAGACTTTTTCAACATAGATACTCTGTAAGTGGCTTTACTTCAAGTTGCAGATATCATATGAAGAACTTTGAAACCTTACTCTAAAGCATTAAGAGTATAAAAAGAAAGAATTTTCTAGGAATGTTTATTTATTTATTTTTTATGTTTATTTTGATGTTTTATTTTAAGTACTTTCTCGCCTTTTTTTTTTTTCATCTACAAGGTACTGAGGAATTGCTCCTTTATTTATTTTTGATGTTTTATTTTAAGTAATTTCTCGCTCTTTATTTTCATCTACAGGATACTGAGGAATTGCTCGATCACAGGCCCAATTCCTCATTACATTGGTGAACTTTCATCATTAAGCCACCTGTAAGTCCCTTCAATTTTTATGAATTTACCGAAATGTATATTATTAAATTCTTAACTGTCCACGTTTTATTTTTGCAGGGATTTAAGCTTCAACAGCCTCACTGGTGGAATCCCAGAGTCTATGAGATCAAATTTATATTACATGTAAGGATGTATTACAATATATACTTGCATTTTTGCAACTTGATCTCGTGAGTATTCTAAATTTCGCAGTTATGATCTGCTAAATAACAACAGTAAAGTTCTGTTAATCAACGATTGTTTGGTCAAAATGGAAACAGGTCTCTTGCAAGAAACAAACTCAACGGAACGATACCTAATTGGATATTTCAAGCAAGCCAAACTACACTGTACGTCTTAATCAAATTCTTCGTAATTCTGAATTTTACATCTGATTCATATGTTGTTTTTGTCGTTGCCATAAAATGGCATCACATGTCTTTTATACTAGTATGTGACACGTGCCTTAGGCAACTGTTCGTAAATGTTACAGTTTTTACTAAAAAATTTTGACAAAGTTGTATACACATAAATCTATTTATACAACCCTGAACAAAAAAAATTGAAAAAATCATTTTCATCCTTATGAGATTAAAATCCCACCAATCACAAAACTTTGCATCTCATTCTAACATGCAATGTACTTTTTAGAGTGTGACCTACCACTTTCTTAGTATTGGATTGCAACCCTATAAAATTAAATAAGATTACTAAAAAAAATTATAACCATTTTTTTTTTATCAACATTAGAAAGGAAAAAGAGGATATTATCGAAAATATTATTAAGTTTTAGTTATCAAGCACGGATATTCTGGAATGAGAAGATCTACGAAACTATATAATTAGCATTAGATCAATAAAAAAATATGTAATTAGCGTTGGAAGAAATAATTAACGTGGATAATAAGTAATATAAGATTGAAGGTTGAAAAAACGAAAAAAGTCAAATATGGCCTTTGGTTGATTACGAGGTTGTTTCAATTCCTTATCAAAAATGTCAAGCATATTTATAAACAAAAAAAAAAAAGATTGTTTAATCTGGAACTGGGCGGGTGCTGGGTAGGTTTTTCCCAGGAGGCGGGGGCAACGAAGGCAGCGCCGCCCAGTTGCCACTTCTAGTTGCATTGTGTTTATGAGAAACGTTGGCATGATCGTATACGCTGTCACCTGGCCTTTAGCAAATATTGACTGTCACATATATGTCATATTGTCATATTTCAGGGATCTTTCATACAATAATTTCTCGGATTTGGAATCACCACTACCACCCGGCTTAGAACTGTGAGCATTGGTGTCCATTTTCCTTTTCATATTGTGCAAAATACTTGATAGAAAATGAATTACTTATTTTAACACCAAATCAACTTGTTCTTTAAATTTACATTGCCATGGTTTAGGAATTTGTTTGCCTGTTGTTGCTGCCAGATCTCCGCAACCATTGAACCATATATGTATGGCAAAATAATCTCTTTCTCTATTACGCTTTTTATTTATTTATTTTTTTTTTCATTTTTATGCCATGTGTGAGGTTATCAAAAACTATTAGATTCATCTTACCATTTATATTAGCGTCAAGTAGCTTTAATGCTGTCCCTTAGACTGTAGTCCAGGCACTAAGACAGACGCTCCTTCCTCTAATGCCACATGTCTTTACTTTTCTAAAAGGACTCAGCTAGTTTCATCACCCCATATTTTTCAGCTAAATAACAAAATTGGCATTCTATCATCTTCTCTTAAGATTTGGGTTGATTTTCGAGCTTGAGCGCACCGTCTCATTTTCACTGCGCATATGCAAACTAAACAAACCAGCGAAACCCATACACTGTTGATCAAGCTTTTCTTTTAGCATTTTTCCTTTGGCCGTCTAAAGAACATGACAAAGAAACATCATTATTTGCTTTTCCACTCCTCTGTTCCTGTTGGAAAATGAACGGAACAAAAGTCCATCTAAGTAAAAAGCCCAACTTGAAATATCCGTAAGATAGATCCTTATCTTTTTTTTTTTCCCTCTCACACACAAGAACTTTTCCCTTCCTAAGAGCATGTAGGACTTTTTTTAAAATAAAAAATAAAAGAAATATAAGAGGTAAATTTTATGCATAAATTTAAAATTTGAAGACATAAATTTGATAAGTCGAAAATATAGATGACTGATTTTTTTTTTGATAACCTCAAAATATTGAGTATAAAAATGAAAAAAAAAAAAGCCATATATATACACAAAAACACACACCCACACATAAAGATAAAAAGGGTCAGTCCTTAAAAGCGAAAATTATTTTTACTTTTAGGCTTCAACCTGATCAAATGATTCCTGGGAAACCTAAGAGTAAGTTTCTTAATTATCTTATAGATCGAAACTTAGGCTTTTCTTGTACTTCTTTTTAAGGGACACAAAGCACCCAGTACATTTTGTATAAATATTACTTTTTGCCTCACTTATTATACAAATGCCCTAATCACTTTTTGTGCTTATAAAATTAGATTAAAAATACCTTGAAGCAATTTTTTTTTGAAAATACCAAGATTATACTTCTCAATCTATATAAACTGTCATTTTAAACATGTCTAAATTAAAAAATTTGAAATGTTCAATTTGTTATTTCAATCAGACTTAAATTTCAATTATCTTGAGAGTTTTTAATTTCTTAAGATTTGTTTTATTTAATATTTTGTTTTATATGTACTGTTTTAGTTGTATTTAATAAAGGTTAGAATGTGTAATTTTGATATTTTAACAAAATTAATTGCTTCGAATGATATTTTGAGTATGATTTCATAAACACATTGGTTTTTTTAAAAACCTATATAATAAAAAAGGAAAAAGTGAATTTAGACAAAATGCGATGGAGTGTTTTGGGTATCTTCTCTTTAATTTACATCTCAATTTTTTTTTTCCGCTTTTTTGTTTTGTTTTATTTTGTTTTTTTTTCTGCAGTCTATTCCTTGTTCATAAATTCTGGTGGAGAAAAAACAACCTCCAATGGGAAAGATTACGAAGCAGATAATGAAACGAAACCTTACTATCTAAATCCAAGGGGGAACTGGGCTTATAGCTTTTCTGGAGCCTTTCTTGTGGAAACTGCAAATTCAAACAATTACATCAAGCAAGTGCCTTGTAAAATTTCCAATTCCGATTCACCCTTGTATAAAGAAGCTCGTCTCTCCCCCGTCTCTTTAACCTATCATGGGTTTAATTTAAAAAGAGGCCGTTACAATGTGACTCTCCATTTTGCTGAAATTGTATACACAAACGACGTGGACTATAATAGCCTAAGCACCCGTCTGTTCGATGTATATATTCAGGTAACTAATTAATGGAATGTTTGGAATGTGTGGTTAGAATTAAAAATTATAACATGTGAGAACTTTACATTATAACAACTAAAAATTTTGATTAAAACTGATCTTGTCACTCTTTAAATTTTTTTTAAGGACGTTGAAGTTAGTTTGATTTGTAATTTAAACACATACACTAGCTCTTATAATTACAATTAAATTGTTCATTTCAGGGTAATAAGGTACTGCCAGAGTTCAACATTAGAATTCAGGCAGGGGGTCCCAATAAGGCGCTTACCAGAAATTTCACAACTGAAGTAAGCAACGGTTTGTTGACTATACACTTGTTCTGGGCCGGAAAGGGGTCTTCTTTTGGTTTTAACGGACCTCTCATATCAGCGATCTCCGTGGAGCCCCGTACGTAACATCGTGTTACTGTTTCTCTACTTTGTAGCGAGAGAGAGCACTTGTGTGTCCCAACTTCGTTAATTATTGAGCCCTTTTTTTATTTTTATTGAACAATTGTGTGCTTAAGTCTGCCTTGGGAATACAGTTGGAACCACTTATAGTTCTAATCAACTTTTGTCACAATGGTTTTTTATAATTTATTTTCGGTCCAATCACATTCTCAAACAGGATATACATAATAAATTAATAAAATTTGTACTCTTTTAATGGTTTTTGATATGGTCCAACAACTTAATACTCTATTCCATGAGTAGTAGTCCCTCTTTCTAATACCCTTTCATAGAATATTCGTTTTTCATTTTATTTCATTTGCATCGTCTGGGGTTTAATTAGTAGTCTCTGCTCTATTTCACACTTCATGAATTAATTAATTAAATTAATTAGCAATATAATTAAGGAGAAACAATTTCACTTTTCTAATCACCTTTTTTCTCCCATCACTGAACTCAGTGTTTGAAGTGGGCGGTGAGGGACTGCCTACCTGGTGTATAGCCCTGATTTCGGTAGCTTCTTCATTGATAGCCGCTCCGCCCGTTTTATTGGCTTTCGCCTGGTCAATGGGTTGGTTACAAGACAAAGAGCTTCAAGGTCAGACAACTACCTATATATATGCTAAGCTCTTTTTTCATTTTTAATATTTTTTTCCTGAATCTAGGGCTTTGCAAATTGACAAAATTTTGAAAATGTACGTATGATATTAACAAAACAAATTATAGAAAACTTAAAAAAAAAAAAAAAAACCCAATCTTGATTTGATAACATAAATCATCTTACCATTAAGAATGACAAATTAATAGCTTGACTTTATAAATCCTCCCTTCGCGATCAAGTTCTGTGAAACAAGAATATGTAAAATCACAGAATTGTTTTTGTAACAGTTTTTAGTTTCAACTTCAACGCATTTTTACTCAACGATATATTGGACGCAAGCAGAACCCTTATATTTGTTAAGAAGAACCAGTTTTTCATCTCCATTTGGTGCTTCTTTTTTTTGGTGGCGAAATTATTCACCGCTAAAGCCCCATTTTCTAGTAGTTAATTATAGGTTTTGTTAAAAAAGAAGCAGATGAAGGACTCAAAATGATTTTATTAAATATTAACAGGGAATTATTGGGTGGACAGATCTGGAAATCAATATAACATGTTCAGGTTGCAGCATTACACCAAGATTAATCTTACCATTCTAAAAGTATGCTCAAATTTGTTCCAAAAATAATTGATTATCGTAGGGGATGATTTTAAAATAATTTCAAAGGTTGAGGGTACAAAATCTGTTATTCCTAGGAGTATGATGATATTCATGTTATTAAGTCAAAAAAATTAAGAGGATATTTTACGATATTCATGTTATTAAATTAAAATTGAGGGGATATATTTGCAATATTTAATAAAAATATTTATTTTCTTTAATAAACAAATAGCATCAGGAGGAAGAAGTCGGACAATCTAACTACATTTACACCTTTTATAGCCCCTTCCTCTTGCACAAAGCCCGTCAATCAAATATATTAAAAAAAGAAAAAAAATAAATATTGATTTAGGAAAAAGGGTATGAAAAATTGTATATTTTTTTATTTAAAAAGTGATTATAATAGTTGTTAATTTTGCCTCAAAATAATTACTTGATAACTGACATAAATATCATGTTCCCTTTTAACAGAACTAATAAAAATAGGGGAAGTAATGGAAAGGGAGCAGATGACATCACAGCCCAAAGAAGGAGAAAATGACATCAAGGTCCCCCTCAAAGAATTAGTAAGTACTACTAAAAATTTTAGCGATAGGACAAACATGCAGCTTGGAGAGGAGGTTTTGGGGAAAGTCTATGAGGTAAATTTGTCTATGCTTTTTAATTAAGTTCCTTTGATTTTTTTTTTTTTTGAAACTGAGTATTTCTTGGATTTCTATACTTTACTTCCATCTTCAGCTAAATCTTTGGGCAAAAAAATCAAGAAAAATAGAAAAATACAGTTAAGTATTTTCTGAAATATATTTTAAAACATTTAAAGATATCAAAAACACAAATTAATAAAAATTATTCTTTTCATGAATGCATCTACTACACATCATGGTTTTGAAGGAAAATATATAATTTTTAATCATTTTCTAGAACCTATTTAAATATTTTCTCTTATTGCTTTGTTTCATTATCAAAAAATGTGGAAGCGATTAAATAAAACATCTTTTTTTAATTCAAAAATATTTTTATAATATTTAAAAATAGAGAGAAAAATTGAAGATATATTAAAGTTACAATATAGTTTAGTAGTTAAACCACACTCGATTTAACCTAAAGGGTAAAGAGTTTGAATCTTTCACTCCTTAAGTTCAAAAAAAAGTACACTTATTTAATTATTATTATTATTATTATTATCATTATTATTATTATTATTTTGCAATAATTTTAGGTGATACTAAACAGGACTTTGCGTGATGTATTTCAGGCGAAAGTGAGGAGCAAGGATCGTACTGTGGCAGTGAAAAAGCTTTTACCTGGAAAAATGAATGAGTTGATCAAACAGGACATTTACTACCTCACAGCTTTGGAGCATAAAAACCTTATTAAATTGTGGGATATTCATGTTGGAAAACGCCTACAATTGCTCGTTTACGAGTACATGCAAAAGAAGTCCCTTGACAGCGCCTTGTTAGGTATGGTACTCATTGCTTATTTTATGCCAGCAGAAAATAGTCATTATGTTTATAATTAACATATGTTATAACACATGTTATTTTATTAGTAAGAAAAAAAAATTATAAGTAGGTTATATTACGTTCCAAAACTGTTAGTGGCTAAATTGAAAATTTCTTTGAAGATTTAAGAAATCTTTTTTTTAAAGGAAAAATCTAAACATTTGAAAATTGGTGGTATAGGCTCATAAAAATCTTAGAATTAAATCAAATTTGCTGATCTGAAGTCTTTAGAATTGAGCAAATAATAAAATGGGAAAACGTGCCAAAAACATGTTATTGATTTATTTAAAATAGGAGCATATTTTAAATCATTTTTGGCAAATATCGGTGTTAGATAAATTATTTGCATTGTAAATACAAGAACAAATTATTGCACCATTACCATGTTGTTGTTTTTTCACCTCAAATATTTTAAAGCATTCTATTTATTTCTTAAAGTATAAAAGACGTGTTATTTACTTCTTTAAGTTTCATGTTATTTACTACAATTTCTCATCTCAATGATAAATTAATTCTCACTAAAATAAACAAAATACAATTGTGCACCTTTAATATAAATCAAAGTCGGATAACAAGAAAAACGGATAATCTACAGGACAGTATCACTCCATGCATATTCCAACAATAAAACTTAGTCATAGCCAAGAGTTAAAATGTATATAATTAATAAGTATACCAGTGAACGATGAACAGTATTGATGTTTGCTTAAGACGGATCATGAAATAACCAACTAACCTGAAAAGAAAAAGTAGGGGTGCATATATGATGCCTAGTAGGAAGTCCATTACTTATCTTTCAATTCTAACAATTATTTAAAAGTTTAGATTCTAACCCCGGAAATAAAGGGTATCGCGGAATGGATTCTACAACCCCCAACCAAAAGCCCTTCATGTCAAGACTCAAAGGGTCTTGGGCAAAAACATTTTGAGGATATATTTGAAAGAACTGGAGATGATTAATATCTTTTAATAGTAATTCCATTTTTTTAACTTAAGGAATGAAAATCTATATACATCATTCATATGAAGGGAAAAAGGGAAAGAAAGAAAATAATTATTCTCTGCATGACATGTAATATGATGTTCCTAAGAAAATAGTTGGCATAAGACCATTGCTTAATTATATATAAATGCATGCATGAGGATGTAATCTCTGTTCTATCACATGACTTAAAGCAGCTAATTTGTCTTCCCCCAAAGAGAGATTTTCGTGTGTATAGGGAACTAACATATAACATAAGTATGTGAGATTCGATTAAATATTCTATATACCATTACCCTAACAAGCAAAAATACATTGACTTATAAGCTTAATCTCAAATCCGCATAAAAAGAATGTTGAGTAGCACTGGAATCAATATGATTCCCAGGGCGGATACTTAAGTAATAAATTAAAGGAAAGATATGTTCAATATAGGACAAGTTATTTAATAAACGTCGTGAATTTATTTGTTCATGAGATGTGTTAGATCTTCTCTCATTTTCCTATTTTTAAGAGAAAAAAATTCTCCCGTATCAATTACCATCTTTATTTATATATAAAAAAGAGCAAAAAACAAAAAAGAAAAGAAACAATTGGGAATTTCGTAAGTTGTAAGCCAACATTAATAATTGGTTTGACTCTTTTAATTGATGAAGAAAGAGGAATTAAGCAGAAAAAATTTGTGTTAATCGTATTTTCAAAAAAAATCTGTGTTAATCATTTTTCTAATCTTATTTACTAGAGATAATACAAGATTTATGTGGTGCATTCGGTGATCGCAGATCCAAAGACATCGGAACCTCTCAATTGGGAAACTAGATTTAAGATTTGCAAGGGAATAGCAGAGGGTCTGGAGTTTCTACACATTAAGCAACAAAGATTTAAGATAGTGCATGGCAATATTAAGGCTTCGAATATTCTTCTCGACGGAGATTTCAATCCTAAGCTGTCAGACTTTGGATTGGCCAAAATTTACACTGACGACGATAAAGTGAAATCCATGATAAAAGATGCTCCGAAGTAAGTAACAAATTGAGATTTTATTTATTTATTTATTTAGTTGTCCTTATGATAAAGAAACAAACTAAGATTATATATAAAACTAGCTAGCTCTTCATTTTCTCACGTGATGAATTATTCAATAGACCAAATATTTCGACATTTTGTTTATGTGGTACATCTGGTTGATAAAAAACTAACGTTTGGACAATCAATCTATGACAGCTTTTTGTGGTTAGGTTTGTCTTTTGTATTAATTAGATTTCTCTTTGCTAATATGTTTCCCTAGGATCTCTATTGGCAAACCTGATCATATGTGTGTGTGTTTGTCTCTTGCGATTTTATCGATGTGTTAAGTTTTGATTAACGTGTTATTACTTTTATTAATTTATTTAACAATAAAGATCTTTGGCATTAGCTAATATGCAGCTAATACCAAGAAAAAGAAACATGTGGGAACAAAACTATTTAAAATTGTATTAGCATTTTTAAAAAAAGATTACACTATAGAAAATTTTCTCACAAAATTTAAAAAAAACCATAAAAAAACTCAGTACAGGCACATGGGAAAGAAATTGGGCTAATAAGAGTAAAGTAAGCAATGAAAAAGTGTATTTCAAAATTCTCCAATAAGAAGAAATTAAAGAGAATACATTTATTAAAAAACAGTTAAAAGAATGAGAATCCATTTATTAAAAAAAATAGTTAAAAGAATGATATGAACCTTTTAAAAAAGCCACATTTTAGGAAAAAATGTTATAGTATTGGATCAATCAGAAAAACCCAACAATATTATTTTAAAAGGAGGAAGCAAGAGTAAAAAAAAAAAGTATTTTAAAGAAACATATAAAAAATGAAATTTTAAAATTAACATGGATACATTTAAAAGAAATTATTTTAATGGGGATAAAATGACTGAATAATGAAGAAGCAAATGAAAAAAAAAATTTAATTCTTTAAAAGGAAAACTTGAAAAAAGCAAAGCAAAATAATAATAATAATAATAATAATAATAGTAAATAAATAAATAAAAGAAACGAATTGTCTAAGACAGATCGTCCTCCCAAAAAAGACAAAAAGCAAAGCCTTTAGACGCTTTTATATAGTAAAGATGTACCTTTCTTTAACTTTTATAGTCTACAGAGCTGGACGTTTGTTAGCCATATTTATACACTAAATATATTGATGAGTTGTATGCAACTAATTTTTACGGTTTTTCCTTGTCTCCAGAGGATATCTTGCTCCTGAATATCTTCAAGTTAGTACTCCAACAAGCGCTACCGATATCTTCAATTTTGGGGTGGTCCTACTTGAAATTGTTTGTGGGAAGAAAAATAAAGTGTCCCCATCAAACGAAGAGTCAAGGCATCTTTTGGACGAGGTAATTTAGACGAACAAACTCCAACTCCATCACCTTTCTAGCTATTATTTTTCTACCAATACAAAGCTTTCTTTGTAGAGCAATGTTTTTTAACATGATATAATTTCGACCTTCATTGACAGAGGGGAAAGTGAAAGGAGAGGTAGGGAATAGGAGTGTAAATAATATTAGTGAATGGATTCAAGACTTGAACTTTTAATAGGACATAGAAAATTGGAAAAGAAAATAAACTAGATGAGAGATTCAAAATCCTCCATAACAGTGCTCCAACCTAATCCTTCCAAAATTGGAAAGGCTGAAAAGGATTCTCTGTCTTCCTCACCTAAGTTATATACATTAAATTTTTCTGTCTTACATTACCCATGCAGCCTTAATAATGAAAAATCTTTTTAATTCTATGGGGTTATAATTTTATTATTCATAAAATTATAGGCTCCAATATAGTATGTACTGTATTTTTTAGACTGAGTCATACTATTTTGTTAGCAGTAGAGTTATAACCCACGGGGTTTAATAGGATTGCTCTTAATCATGACTCTTGAAGTGTGGAAAATAAATAAATAAATGGACCTCAAAATATAAACTGTGTTCTACATGTTTCTTCTTTCTATTTGAAAATGGGTCATAAATTCAACATTATCAGAAATAAAGCCAATAATTTTTTTCAAAGAGATGTAAGTTAAACCAAAATTTTGAAGAAGAAAAAACCATCTAATTCTATAATCTTTTATTTCAAAACTAAACCAAAATTTTGAAGGAAAAAAAACCGTCTAATTCTATAATCTTTTATTTCAAAACTCTCTCTCTTTTTATTTTGTTCAAATAATATTTTTTACCTTTTATTTCTTGTTTCAAGTGAATCAAACTGTAATACAGCTTGATTCACTTTTTAAAACTATGGGCCTACTTCTATAGTAATATAAACAATTTTTGCTTTTATTGGGATTTTAGTTTTGAATTATTAATATACTTAGAACTCAAAATTAAAGGTATGAATTAAACATATGTAAAAAATAGTAAATATAAAATCTGGGGGTGGTTTGTTTGCGATTGAAGGGAAAAGTGCAAGAAAATCTTTTTAGGGGTACATTTGTGAGATATTTTCACAGTACTACTATTGTTTATTGTTTAAGGCCTTGAGAGTCTTGTTGCATAATGTTATTGCAGGCACATCCACATTCTAAATCTGGAAACAAACGAGGGCTGGAGAAGTTGGTTGACGAGAAATTAGATGATATTACAGCCGATGAGCTCAATCAAGCCATCGACGTCTTAAATTTAGCAGTGATGTGCACTGATATATCGCCAAGTTGCAGGCCCAACATATCTCAAATTCTGAGTGTTCTTAATTGCCAGAAAACCATTGATGAGATTCGTCAGGCTATAGAAGCCTCAAATAAAAAAGATACACCAGAAGTCGCTGATAAAAATGACGAGTCCAAACCCAAGGAAATGGGCTTAAATGCACCCACTTCATCTGCTTCAGTTGAACACAAGACTAAATAAAAAAAGGCACACATTAATCACATCAGATGTATGCAGACGTATCCTCGACTGGCCTGATCAGCTAGTTGCCGAAATAGTTCTTGGTGTGAATTTGCAAATATATATATATATGCTTGAACTTTGGTTGAAGTTTTCTGACTTTGTAATTTCTTGTTTTTAGCTTGTCCATGTTCTTATATGTATGTATGTATGTAATAATATGCGTAGCACAAACCTACATCAATTTAATAAAATGAGGCATTTGGGAGTGGAATATTAGTGTACTCAACCATCCGCATGTTATTAAGGATAAGATTAGATTTCGCCTCAATTTAGAGCTTGATTTTTCGTCAAGTTTCGAGTATGCAACTGTTGAAGGAGTACGTAATGGATCATTCACTCTCTTTCCTTGTTTCAAGTTTTCCCAACTGAGTTTTACTGTAATGGGGTTTTAATGAATAATGAATCCTACGGGAACCTTTAATTGCTTCTTGTATTTTTCTTTTTCATTATAAAATTAAGTGAAAATTTGTACAAGATTAAGGATGAAAATATCAATAACTATCGAAATATCGACAAAAATATTGATATCAATGGAAATTGATATAAAATATTGAACGTCATCTTAAAATACTTTATTTTGAAATGAGACTTTAAAAAACTTTAAAAGTGTTAATAATACATAAGTTAGAGAAAAGTCTCAGCCACAATACAAAGTATGTAATAAATAGTACAAGTACTTAACACGTATAATTTCACACAAAACAAGAAAATATCAACACCAAAAGAGCTTTTAGGATTTTTAAAAGTATTCAGTGTATCGTTTTAGTTTAAACAATATTGATACTAAGACATAGAGTTTAAATAGTTTCTTATATAATTCTAAACGTGCCATGCCACTACCTTTCTATGTGTAGCAAATTGTAAGTTAACCAAATTACTAAGAAGTAAGAAACAATACTAATTTCTCTACTTTTCTTGTTCTCCTTCAATTTTATCACCTTACGAATTTGGCCACCCCTTTATGTAAAGTTTATCATAATTTAAAAGACTACAAATTATATTAAGTAAATATAAAATATGAATTTTATAACATTGAAAATTAAGTTTGTAAAACTTGAAATAAAAAATGAATAATAATGACATGAAGTTTATAGTATTTTAAAGTAAATTAAAAAATAAATATGAAGCACAGATATTTTGCCAATATTGCCGCAAAATTTTTCATAAAATTTCTTGATATTTTGCTATTTAACACTACAATTTTTTATTGAAATTCATATTTCTATCAAAATATTGATATCTGCAGATATTTCCATGAAAATTTTTAGATATTTTGTGGAAACAATACAACACTCTATTTTCATATTGGGACTTCTAAAATATGAAAATTTTTGCAAAAATATCGGCAGAAACATCGATTTTTCAATTCTTGTATGGGATGAGTTTTTAATCATGAGTGACAATTTAAATTAAACGTGTTCAAAAAAAAATCTATATCGGCATCATTTGTATTAAAAATAATAAAAGTTTATATCACCATATCATAAAATAATTATAATGCTCTTTTTTTGTGTCATTTTCGAAGGAACTATGTTATACTCAACTTGTTTATATGCAAAGATGTGGTTAATGCATAATTCATTAACAGTTATGTTCTTGCATAACTATAATTATCGGTAATGGTCAAATCATTGTCTATGTAGGAATCAATGTGAAGGTCAATCTTAATGGAAGTTCCAACGTGATTCCGGTTTATGGACTAGTTGCTCCATAGACAAGAGATTCTTGGACTAATATAGAAGAAGATCACAATATAGATCATTATAAAGTTTTCGTGGCCTTCTTGTGGATGTTGCATTGATAATGGTTACAATTGCTCAGAAAGAGAAAGAGATTGTAGTCTATAGCACTTGAAAAAATTGACGGAACTTCATGATTAATTGTTAAAAAAATATAAATAAAGTTTGTAAGAAACCGTCCTATAAACTTAGTGCTCTTAGTGTGAACGACTTTACGAATGAGAAAATGTTGTGTGTTTTCTTTTTATTTATTTAAAGGATATTCCTTTGAATTCAACCAAAAACCAAAAAAAAGGGGCTATTCCTTTGTATACTTGATTGGTTTTTGTTAGGTTGTTGCGCTTTTCTTTTATTATTATCATTAATTTTTTTATGGAATAAATCTATAAGCACTTTTTTTCCTAATTAGGTCATGTTTAAAATGGTTTAAAATAAGCTGTTTTTGACTCATTCAGTTCAAAAGGTGCTTGTAAGTCTGTTTGAATGGATAAGTTGTTTAGGCTTTTGACTTTTATAAACACTGTTAGAACAAGCTATTACTTTACCGCTTATGAAAAAAATGTTTATAAAAAGCTTTTTTTATTTACCTTTTTAATCTTATATTTGCAAACAAATTATAAATTTCACATGTATCCTTATACAATATTACTTCTTATAACAACAAGAGCTTTTGACTTTTTTATGCTTTTTTAAAAACTCTTTTGAAATAAAAAAACATTTTTCAAACACTATCCAAACACCGGTAAAAAGCTTAAACTTATACTTCTCTTCTTTATTTGCTTAAAAATAAAAGCTATCCCAAATAGGTCTTAAATGATAAAAAGAAAAGGAAAAAAAATAAAAGCAAAACGGCCCAATTCGAAATAGGAACATCTATGTAAAAAAAGCTGCATTAGAGTTTTGACCATAGTGGCACGATGAAAACAGAAATGAAAAAAATAATAATAATAAAAAAAAAGTTGCATGTGATGGAATAGCTTTCCAACAAAGGAAGTGAAATTCACTTGAGGCTCGTGGGGAAGGGCGAGGACCGACAAATTATTCCATAAAATTATGTACATAAAAATATCGATCCTAATTCTATATTAAGTACTAAAAAGTGTGGAATTATATATTTGGTATATTATTTATTTTCGATTTTAGTTTAATGTTAAATCTATTTTTTGCGGCGGTTATTAAACTTTATAATTTGTAATTTTAGAGAGATTCAAAATGATAATGTTGCAATAATTAAAGAGGTTTTTGAAAAAGTGATTTAATAGGGCGTTTGAAAGAGTAGTTTAAACCAATAATTTGAATTGTAAACAGTGTAAAGCTGTCACATGCTACAGTTAAAAAGTACAATGTAAAGCTCTAATACGCCACAACTCTCAAATCTAAATTAATAGTTTAAACTACTCTCTTAAATACCCTATTAAATTTTAAAGTTTCAATTGTAAATAGCATAAAGCTATAATATGCGACAATGTGCAACAAATATGCTACAGTGTAAAGCTCTCAACGCTCCTATAAGGATCAAACTATTATGGTTTGAACTTTTCTCCCAAACACTATATATTTGATACCAAATATAGTATACTAAATTTAACACCAAAAAACCTTTCAAAAAAATTAACACAAAAAATAACATGTACTTGAGAATATTTTTTTAGTTTAAATCACGAAACTAATTTATCACTACATTAAAGGGAATGCTTTAGGAATTTGCAAATAACATATGGTGGGTTCTCAGTGATAGGAGTGAAGTACCGTGATCATCTATTCACACAATGTCAGCTCTATTTTAAAAATTCCAATAATCGGATGCTCTCTTTTGTATCGATAACGGAAGTGGCTTTTTTCATTAATTAGCAAAAAAAACTAAAAAAAAAAAAAAAAAAAAAGACACTTTTTTGTCCATGTGGAGATGGGCAGTGCGAGTTCCTCCAATCGAAAACAAATTTTGTCAGTAAAGGCGAGTCCCGAGACTCACGAGTCGCCACTTTGTGCTCTCAGCTTTTAATCTACTCCAGAGTTGGAAACAAATGTCTTCTAGCTATTAGTGGTTGTCGCAACCATCCAAAAAAGTAAAATTAAGAGAAAAGAGCGGAAACGAACAACATGGCGAAGACTTAAAACAAAAACAAAAACAAAAACAAAAACATAGTGGAAACATTATTCACTGGTTATTGTCAGTAGCAAAGTGAAAATATAATTAGCTTTTTTTTGTTAAAAAAACAAAAGAAAAAAAAGTTATATTGATACTGTTATCCATCAAAATTTTGAACTAAATCATTCATCACCGTACTTCCCCGCTTTATGCTTTCTACTTTGATCCATTAGCCAGAATCTTTGATTGTTCAAAAATCTCTATTTTCGCAGTAGAAAGAGAAAGTAAAGAAATTATGATCTTTGGTTACTGATACTTCCATTTCCGAATATTTCCATTTCAGAATAATCTCCAGTGAGTCCTCCGTGCTGAGCAAACCTATTTTAACGAGTTGGAGAAAAACGTTAATCTTGGGAAAAACTAGAATATACATACACATACGTGTATATATATATATATATATATATCATATTCCCAATCAGAAACCACAGTTTCTCAGGATATCAGGTATGTCTTCTCGGCCTATCTGTTCATTACAATTGATTCATAATGAATTCAGTCAAACAATGTTCTAGATATAAATAGTTAACAGTAGTACTAACTTTTGAATATTAATGTTTAACAGTTCAAAAAATTCATCAACAACGAGATGGCGGTGGCGGAAGCTATGATCAGCGCCCTCACGGAGAGCGTATTCACGGCTCTAATGGACCAAGCCATGAACAAAGCCCGATTCGGGCTTGAGTTTAAAGGTCAATTTGAGCAGATGAAGGCGCGGCTTGATCTTGTCAAGGCCTTTCTTAACGACACTGAGACTCTCAAGAGCAAGAGTGAACTTGCCAAAGCAGCCTTAGCTAAACTCCGCCAAGTAATTTTTGAAGCCAACAACGTACTCACTGATTGCCTAATCAGAGACGAATATCACGACGAAGGATCTTGCTTCGGCAGCCTGTCTGTTAAGGATCCATTTTTCTTGCTCCAAACGGGAAAGAAGTTGAAAGACATCAATTCTCGAATGGACCAAATAGAAAAGTCCTTGGGAAGTTTTCTTAAAGCCCCAGAAAGCGTCCAGTTAGAAGATACAAACAAAGTCAGGGGATTTATGTCACAAGATTTCAATCCAAATGAGATTATTGGATTGGAAGAGGATATCAAAAAGATCAAAGGATTGATTTTCGACACCAACGAGGCACTTCAAGAGGTTGCAGTTGTTGTTATAAAATTAATGCGATAGAAACAAAAAACAAAAATACACAGAGAATTTACATGGAAACCCAAAACGGGAAAAAATTACGGACAGAAGAAAAAAAAATCATTAAACTCGTAAAAATTACAATTGAAGCGTTAGGGAGGCTTAAAATTTGCTAATCATTAAGTCCTAACACAATACATTATATATATAGGTATAGGCAAAACCCTATGAGTCAAAAAACATAAACTAAACGGCCCAACAATAACAATCTGTACCGTAGGGCTCCCCGGCAAAATCAGTGGTGGGCTACAGGATAGGCCACATCCCTCTGCTATTATCATAAATCTCATGAAAAATCTCACTTTTGCTTTTTACCATAATTTGTTGGACCGCGAGCTTTTTAGGTTAGGCAAAACTAAATTCGAGTCACCATACTCTAACAGTTGTGGGGATAGGGGGACTCAGAAAAACTGCCATAGCTCAGAAGATATTTCATGATACAGAAGTGCTTGGCCGGCTTGACAAGATGACTTGGGTGACTGTTTCAAGGGCTTTCAATGAGGAGAATGTTGTAAGGTCTATGTTGGAAAGGTTAGGGAAAAATGCGTCTGGATTTGGCAGTGGTTCTCATTTTTTGAGAGAACTTAAAAGTTGCTAGCAGACAAGACATGTCATGTAGTGATGGACGATGTGTGGAAAATGGACGTGGAGTGGTGGGCAGACTTGTGTGCTGTTTTTCCAAAACAAGGTGGCAAGAGAAGTTGCATCATAGTAACAACAAGAAACGACGGCGTTGCTAATGAAATGGGAGTGGAAAGTTCCAGAATCCACAGACCAAACACTCTTAATGATGATGACAGTTGGTCTTTGTTTTTGAAATTTGCTTTCTCCTCAGACAAGGAACAACACCCGAATATGAAGCTTGAAAAGGTAGGAAAGGATATCACAAAGAGATGTGGTGGACTTCCATTGGCAATCAAGACCATAGGACTTTGTTAGCAGCAAAGATCGATTCCCCCTCGGAATGGAAGAAAATAATAAAGTGCTTTCATTTGCAGCTGACGACGGATGGGAAAAATAGCTCAGTTATGGCTTCTCTACAGTTGAGTTATGATGAACTCCCAACTCGTCTAAAGCAATGCCTCTTGTGTTTCTCCATTTACCATGAAGACTTCGAGATACGCGCTGATCAATTAATCCATTGGTGGATTGGTGAAGGCCTAGTCCAAGGCAAGGGCTCGAAAACAGCATTAGAAATTGGTCGTGAATATCTTTCCGAACTGATCAAGAGATGTCTAGTTGAAGTTGTTCATCGACGTTTTTATGATGGGAGATTCTACAATTGCAAGACGCACGATATGGTGAGGGAATTGATCATCACAAACGCAGAAGATGAGGAATTTTGCAAGAAGCCAAACGCCAAGATCGGATTCTCGATGGTTAGGTTTCATCGACAAATTACACAAGAAAAACTCAATGAAAGATCTTTCCAAGCTTAGGGCTCTGCTAGTACTCAAGTCAAGCAATGAAATTGAATTCAAGAGTTTTGGGGCTTTGAGGTCATTGAGAGTGTTGGATTTCTCAAACATGTCTTTAAAGGCGATTAGCATGTAAGATCTTTTCAATTGGATCAGTACTCTTAAATGCTTGGCATCTCTAAACCTAAGTGGAGTCCAAAGCCTTGAAATGGTGCCATCTTCTATTCAAAAGCTGCGAAACCTGCAGTTATTGGTGCTAAGCGGGTGCAACAAGCTTAAAAAATTACCTCCTTCAATTATGACTCTGAAGAGGTTGATTGTCTTGGACATAGAATTTTGTCCTATCAAGTACTTGCCCCGAGGATTAGCAACTTTTCTCATCTCCAAGAACTCACTGGTTTCAAGGTATTGATTCAGTCCAAAAGACAATGTTGCCAGTTTATTGAGCTCAAGAAATTAACACAGTTAAGAGTGTTGCGGATCAGTACAAGCGATGAAACAGAAATCCTAGAGGGAGAAATGGACATTCTAGTGAAGCTCGAGAACCTCAAGGTTCTAGCTATCCATGCTGAGAATTGCAAGCAAAAGAAGGAAGAAATTTTGGAGAAGCTCTATGGATTAGCCCCTCCAACAAGCCTACAAGAGTTGTATCTTAGAAACTACCAGAGGGAAACTCTTCCCAAATGGGTTAATCCACAACAGCTTTCTGAGTTGCAATACCTTTGCGTTGGGAGTGGTGATCTCAAGAGCTTGACTCCTGAGATTGAGAATTGTGAATCCATTACTTGGAGCCTTGAAGGTTTGTGTTTGAAGTTGCTGACAAAGTTGGAAGCAGATTAGAAGGATTTGCTCAAGGATATTTCTTATCTCCGCCGCTTGGAAGTTGCTCATTGTTACAAATCGAAAGGTTTTCCTTGTTCTGTTAAGACACCAGGACTCTGGAGAAAGGAGCAAGGCTCTGAAATTGATGTGCAAGCTGCAAATCAATCTCCAGAAAAGACCTCTGATTAATAAATATTGGTGATGAAGTTCATGAAGGTTATGTTTTCAGTCTGCATTCGTATTGTATCTGGATTGAGGTTGTTCTTCAGTAATGAATATGTTTGGAGTGCAATAACTTTGGTTTCCTGGAATGTGCTTTCAGTTTGTTTGGTCCTTTTTTTTTTTTTTGCAAGTGCCAAGGTGATGTATGTATATCTCTATAAATCAGGCAACATATGTATGTGTATAACTCTGGGTGTATTGGCGAGATATTTTAATAGTTATATGTCAATGTTGGCCAAATTTTATATTTGAAGCACATTATGTCAACTCTTATACCAATCTTAAGAACGTCAAGATGTTTTAATGTGCAAATTAAGGGTGTTTGGAAAATCAATTAAGGGATTTAAAATTAAGGGATTTACATAGTAGCACATTTTGTTTTAAATTGTAGCATATTCACAGGTTTCAACTTATTTATCAAACAAAATATGTATTACTCAAAAAGAGGATGTTCTTAATCAGTATTCGAGCCAGCAACAACAGAAGAAAAGAAGCCAATTGTAGTTTGCTTACAGGAACTTCTGAAGGGTTGGTATACTAATTACAGTGCACTAGTAAAATGAAATCATCAATCATGTAGCGTAGTGCGTCAATATCTTACATCACAAAGACAAAAAAATAATTCTTTGTCTTTCCAATCTAAAGCATTTTTCTCACACCAGTTATGCTATGCTATAAAGCAAAACAAAAAATATAAAATAATGGAAGCACTAATGAAGTGACAATTAGTATATAATAACATCAATAATGGAAAAGTGACGATTGCCGAAATGAAACCTTTCTTATTATATATCCTTTCGATCATCACAATGATATCCTTTCCCATCTTTTCCTGCTCATGAAAACTTATTATTATTCTTTCGCTTTCTTAAATTCCCACTTCCTCCTACATTAACACTTAAAAAAATAAAAAGGTGTTTTTACACGTCACAAACTGAGTGATATCACTTGTCCCTTGTTATTAATGCCCAACATTTTTTAAATAATATGGCTTCTTAAGTGACATGACCCAAAATCAATTCGATACGCAGACAATTATTTAGTAAAAGAAATAGAAACATCGTCGACTGCCTTCTATATAATTTAACAAAAGATACTTTTAAAGCTGCTTTATAGCTCCACCATTTCCGCACTGAGTTTGTTCCAGAGTAGAGATATACAGCTCATTAATGTTTTCTTTAAAGAGGTAGAATTATTTGATCGATCACGACTGATCATATGGAACAATATATATATGTACACACATATATATATTATCCCACTTTTATCCCTTTTTAAGCCAAGATCAATAAGAGAGCGACAGCAGAATAACAACGGAACCAATGCCAAGAGGATAGGGTTTTAGTGGGTAGTGGCCCTCATCAGAACAAAGCATCTTAAGCTTGCAGTCTTTTTAAAAAAGGAAAGATTAATATACAAAAGTTTGCTTTGGGATAATCTCAAGCTATTTTGAACTGGTTCGCATTTCCATGTTTAGTCAATAAGGCTTTATTTTGAAATCCGGATTTAATAATTTGCTGGGTCTTTCCAAGGCTAAATCATTAAAAATAGTAATCCAAATCCTTTTAATCTATTCTCAATTTAATGTTTAGTCTCAGACTTTATTTGATCTATTACTGAACAGACAACTTTAATAGGAATATACGAGAGTGTTAAAAAGAACCAAATTCAAACATTAAATTTTCAAACTATTAGGGTATAAAACTACATATTACAATATCTAAGTACTAATTTTAAATTTTAACTTAGTTCAAAAAACCTTTCATCTATTAATGTGACACTTCTTTCCATGTACACATATATGTTCTTGTCTATGTTGGTGGGACCCTTTTTTACTTTTATCCAATAGTTCGAGGGACTGGAGCAGCATCTGTGCTGTTTTTCAGCTTCAATATTCCAAATGATGTCAAAAGAATAGAAATATGGGTCCATCACCAAATTTCTTTTGCTTTGTGCGTGCGTCGCGATTCATGTGGTTGTTTTTCGTGGGACTTACTAAGAAGGTAAATTATTTTATGAAAGACGTTAGAATGATTCTATCCCCAAAAAAAAAAAAAAAAGAGAAAAAGTTAGAAAGAAATTAACATGATGTATATATAGAAGAAGAGTAGATTCATAAATTCATTATTTGAGCATACTACAATTTAGAAATAAGCAAAATAAATGGTGATCTTTGTCTTCGAGTTTTTGCTAAGTTTATTATTCACACGACCTTACTGCTTTGGCAGCTCGGACATGAATTCAAATTTCAGACCACTGCTGATCAGGGAACAAATGAAACTAAGCCAGTCTTGCCTGAAGAAGAAGGTAATTAACATATTCACTTGGGACTATTTGCAAGTCACTAAATTTTTTTTTCCTTCATATTATTGGTTTTATGTTTAAAATTAGATACTTTAAAAATGTTGCTTTAATTTTCCACTGTGTATCCTGAGTGGTTTTACGCCATTGATGCGTTATCTATATACCTACGCCAAATACTGATAACGAATCACGATAGCATGTTAACTATCAATAGGATAATGGTGTTTCTCAAGTGAAAATTTTACCCGAACCTCCAATTACAAGCAATGTGATATTCATGAACATTCTTAGAGGCTGTTTGTTTCAGATATTTGAAGTATCCAATGAACTTAGATTAAGATGATGCCTCTGAAAACTTGTTTGGTGGCCTAATTTGATGCATTTTCGATACCCAATTATGAGTGTTCCGAATCCAATTTCTTGAGTTCTCCTGGGAGGTGTTTTCTTGAGATTTAAAATTATGTGCTACAGTGTTGATTCTCACGTGACGGAGGTTTGGGTGAAAATTTCTACCGTATTCGTTTGTTTCTATCATATCCATGTAACGTCACTGAAGTGGCTTCTATTGCTTTTGTTCTCTGTCGCATCATTGTTTTTTGGTTCTTTTTTTTTTTATTTCTTTTTCGTTTTGTGAATATTTTTTCCAAAACAAAATTATGTATGTATCACTTTTTTAAGAGATTCTAATTGTTGTAGGTTGTAGCCTGTAGTTTAACAATTTTTTTTATTACCTTTTATGTTTTGAGAATCCTGAATTTTAAGAAGGAAGTACTTTTTCAAAATATGAAATACCTAGTCATGCTCTTTGAGTCAACAAACATAATTAAATAAGAAAAAAGACCTTAAGTTCCTTATATATATATATATATATATATATATAATCTAAAAGCAAAAAATGACTAAACTAGAATACAAAAGAACGGGAATACATTTTTTTAAATAAGGTAACAGATGTAGTAGTAGTTGTTGTTGTTTTTAATGAACGATGTAGAGAAAATAACTACAGTCAAAAGATACTAACAAATTCTAGTTTTGCACCCATTAGTAACTCAATCCCCCATCAAATTTCACGCTCTAAAATATTACAAAATAAGAAAATAAAAAAATAAAAAAAATAAAACTGCTAGGGTCGATGATCAGATAAAAGTAATCAAAACTATAAACAAAATAACTAATAAAATGGATAATGCTGGTGCAATCTTGTGTACCTAAATGCATTTATGCCTTACGATCAGAAATTAATAACAGAAATTATTTCCACAAGAAAACCACGTAGACTCAGTCTTTATTCAGAGATTAACATTGTTTGATTTCAGTCAAATGTTAAGACTACAATTCCACCAGAGAAGAAAGCTATTGAAATCACAGAACCATTAGTAGAAGATGGACTAGTGCTTAATTTTGTTTTGTACCCCAATGAGAAACTTGTCTTTCTCATTTCCCAAGAAATTTACTAAAATGTCCGTTTCAACTAACTAACTAACTGATTCTCACAATCCCCCTCACTTGTTGGTCCTCAAGAAAGTAGAAAACCAATTACAGTGTGCCACTTGCGCAACAGATACAAAAATCAAAAGAAAAAAAATCCGTTGGAATCTTTTTCTTCCTACGTCGCTACACAGTTTGCTATGAACTGCCCCTAACCTCAGGGGTAAGTAGCACTGTTATTCTCTGAACTTTAAGCATAATGATATTTTAGTCTTTAAACTTTTTAAATTCAATGAATTAGTCCATGAACTTTCATTCTTTTTGACAATTTTGATCCTAAATACTAAAATCGAGGACTGATTTCTGAAATTTAATATAGATAATTATATTCTTATGGCATAAAACTGAACATTTTCACCTAAATAGTTATAATAAATATTAAATATTATGGTTTTTATTGGGTTTTAATATAACGTAAAGACAACTTTTGCATATAACATAACTCTATTTCAGGTTATACGTAATAGGTATGTAATTATCTACGTTAAACGTTGAAAATCGATCGTTAATTTTAGTGTCAGAGATCAAAACTGTAAAAAAAAATGATAGACTAATTTATCAAGATTAAAAGTTCAAAAACTAAAATATTATTATGTTCAAAGTTGAGGGACTGTGTCAATAACCCTAGCCTCACCTAGTCTGCCTTGCAAAAAACCAGCTCATGCAAGCTTTTCTTCAAGGCTCTTCGTCTAACGTTGACCTCGTACTCACGCCCTCTATGCTCTAGGCGACCCAAAGCTCGTGCAACTTTAGATTTGAGCCACTCCATATGAGCCTCGCTCTATGCAACCTAACCTCATTTTTGTTTCCACGTTAGACCGTTCGTAGCTCACGCAACGAGCTCTTCCATACTAAAGATCTGACAGTGCTTTTTGGTTTTTGTTCTGAAATCAAATCTGATTTTTGTTATAGATCCCAAATTTGATTTTTGTTTAAAATCAGCTTTTATTTTGTTTGTTATTAATTTAGATTTTGGATTTTTTTTTTTTGTTATAGATCCCAAATTTGATTTTTGTTTCTTATTAATTTAGATTTTGGATTTATTTGTTTTTTTGTTTGTTTTTTTTAAAAAAAAAGGAGAGAAAGAAGTCATATGTTAAATGGGCAATTTGGATGGTGATTGTTTAGGATTTTCGTGAAATAAAAATCTAGGTGTATATATATATATATAGACACACACTATAAATGACTTAGTTATAATCATGTTAACTCAATTAACAGGATTAATAAATGTAAAATAATCCTTAACAAGCTAATATTTAGCTTTTTTAATATTAATCTCAATAAGTCAATATTATTTTTTAATAAGTAAAAAAAGAAGGGAAAAGTGATTGTGCGGAACGTAACAGTAAATTAGACGTGTCTATAAAAAATAAAGAGTTCAAATCTAGCCCCAACCCCCAACATACAAACAACAATTTAAAAAAAAAAACAACATGAAGGGAAAAAAAAAAAAAACAGAGAAGAAAAGGTTTTACAAAACTTAAATATGGGGAAAAAAAAGATTATGAATAAAACAACAAAAAGATCACCTAGAAGAAAAACCAATGATTTTCTCACCTTCAAACCCTGTTCTTGCGAGCTCAAGTTTATAAAAAAGACTATGTTTTTCAAGATTAGTGTTAAACTTTTTTCTCATTAAGTTTTCCCAACTTAATAGATTAAACTTAATTTAAGAAATAATGTCATGCCCTGGGACCGGGAGGTGACGTGACAGGTTATTCAAAATTAATTAAGCAAATTTAGTTAAAAATTTACCAATTTATGAGGCAAGGTAATTATTATAAACATGATAAATTTAAATTTTCTAAAATATTTCTCAAAATAAATAAACAGATAAGATAAAAATAAAATAAGATGATCAAAAAGGAGGAACACGAGTTGGGTCCATCGATCCTACATCTTGTGCACACACATAGTAGTGACAATAATTAAAATTATAACTACAATCCAAAGTAAGAAAAAGGAAATTAAAATATTACATGCTTTGATTAATTAATACAAATAACCTATTTAAATCTTCCACTGCTCTCAAGTCCAATCAGAAGCCTCTCAATCGGTTCTAAGATGTATTCCACCTAGGGGAAAAAGGTTTAAAAACAAATGAAATGTGTTAGCCTAAGCAAGTTATATTTGTATATACACATAAATATTATACCAACCTAGTGACATTTTGGTCCATAAATTTTTAATTTTGACAATTTGGTTTGCCGAATTTTCATTTTTTGACAGTTTTGGATCTTAACACTAAAATTGGCAGTTGATTTTTTACATTTAACGTAGATAATCATATCCTTATCACATAAGAACCGAAAATTTTACACAAATAATATTGTAGTACTTGTAAAATGTCATAAACTAGGTTCCAATAGTAACAAAGAGAAATTTTACTAATAACATAGCCCTTTTTTTTAAAATTTAAACTTATTAGCACATATACTTACTTATTACTAATTTTGAAGTAACATCTTTTTATCACCTGTCCTTTATAATTTATAAACAATGGCAACCAAGAAACTTTGGCCAACATTATTTCTATTTCCCAATCTATATTTACTCTTCATCTTTTTTCAGCGATCTTTCGTACAATGAGTTTTCAGATGCAAACCATCTTTTTCAGCAACCTCGATCTTTTAAACCGCGAAATCAAAATTTGTAAGTGTTGCTAGTATAATCATGCTTTCCAGTGTCCATCATGCTTTAATTTGTCATACTTTGCTAATTAAGTACTTTCCAGTGGTCTAACGTATCACTTTATGTATTTAGAAATTTGTATTCCTGTTGCCGCTCCTGCAACGTCTCAACCAATTGCGCGCCAGATATGTACGACGTTTCTCAAATGTTTTATTGTTTTCTTTATTGTTATATTTTTATATTAATAGCTCCTTTGGGATGTAGTTTAAACTTATTCTACAAATTAAAATTGGTTTGAAATTTTAATAAAATTTTTAAGAGAAAACATTATAACAAAATTGATTTGAACCATAATTTTATAATTTAAATTATGTTCCATTAATTTTTTTGTTACTTAAATATATGCTAATCAAAAGACTAGCTAAAGCCCTATTTGTATTAAGTTTTCTTAATATTATTGGTCCAAAAATATTAATTGCAGGAAAGGTGTGGATCAATTGAACAAGAAATATTGTGCGTCTGATGGGACACCTAAGTGTATGTACTAAATGTATAAATCATATGTACATTAACTAATTGATCTTCTTTATAAAACTACAACTACTCATTTTCTTATTGTGACTATATATATAGACGAATATTTAATATTACATTTTGGTTCTTGTTCTATATGTAGACCATTCATTGTATATAAACTGCGGTGGCGAGTAAACAGAAATCGATGGGAAGCACTATTGCGAAGATAATAGCACATTCCCTTATGGAGTGAGTGATTAATCAAAAGATTAAAATTGGGCATTTTAGTAGCTCAGGAAGCTTCTTATCAACAGATTCCAATTCCAGTGATTACTTTAAAAATGCGAAATGTGGAATTTCTGTTGCCGACGCACCTTTGTATTCAACAGCTCGTCTCGCTCCCGTGTCTCTAAAGTACTATGGTTTTTGTTTGCTCAACGGCAATTACAGTGTCACGCTTCACTTTGCCGAGCTTGTATATACAGGAGATGATGATATTGACCATAGTAACGTGAAAAAACGTATATTCGATGTCTATATTCAGGTAATTAAAGATTTTCGTTTACAAATATATATATATATATATATATATATATATATGTATATATGCTTATTGTGTGGGTAGTTTTCCTTTGAATATTTCAACGGGAGCTACTTATTGTGTATTGCAGAAACAACTGGTCGAACAAAATTACCATGTCCAGAGCACGACTAATATTGACCTAAAGAAAGTCCCAAGTTATTGAAAACCATACCACAGTGGTGGAGAATGGTACATTGGAGATCCACTTATTGGGCTGGAAAAGGGTCTTCAGGCCAACCACCAGATTTCAATGGGCCTCTCCTATCAGCCATGTCTGTAGCTCCGAGTACATTGTTCTCTACAGCCCAACCCTTATTAGTCCTATCTTATTTGTATGGTAAATTATTGGAACCTCTTGTCTCTTTTGTTAATTCATTGATAATTAATCACTTAATTTCAGATTTCAAAGTTGGTGGTGGGAAAGGACTAACTCGTTCATATATTGCAATGATTACATGGAGTTCGATTACATTTGCTCTGTTTCTTTCAATTTTTTTGGCCTGGTTGATGGGATGGCTAGAAAAGGAAGAATTGCACGGTAAGACTGTAAAATATGAAAATCATTTTTTTCCTGAAGATTGGAAAATTCTGTCTTTGCAACTGCTTCGAAGAATAGTTACAAATATAGAATTTTTAAACCACATTAGAAAAAACGACAGGAAACTTGCGGTGATCTACTTATCTTTCATTTTTTCTTTTTTTTTTTGTTGGCACGGACATAAATGTAGGTGATGAAAAAACCGTCACCCTCAAAGAACTAATAGCTGCAACTGGAGGATTTAGCAAAGATAAGGAGATTGGTAAAGGGGGTTTTGGGACAGTTTATAAGGTAAGTTACCAAGTTAAACCTCCTTGTACCTAATTTTTTTAGGGACATAAGGTGACGGCAGAGCAAGAAAAATAAGTGAGAGGAGGCTAATATATAATTTAAAATTTTAAGGAGGGGCAAATTATATATTTCAATAGAATATACAAACAGAATAAAAACAAAAATTTGGATAAGTATTTCGAGACTAAATGGTGTTTAGCATGGTGGTTAAAACTATTAATTAGAACTGTAAGCACTGTAGCATGTTAGAATTTTACACTGTAACAATTTTTTTTTCGTTTTTACTATAACATGTAAGAGCTTTACATTATTTTTAACTAAAAAGTTTATTAGAATCAATTTTGCCTAACAGGCTAACATATGTGTGGATGCTGTAGGCTGAACTTCATGATCATCAAAAAATTGTTGCTGTGAAGAAGCTTTCCAATATTTCAAAGGAAGGAATTCAAACGTTAAACGTTGGAATCTATAACCTCCAAACCTTGAGGCATGAGAATCTTGTCCGGCTGTTGGATATTCATGCTGGAAAAGACTTGTGTTTTCATGTCTATGAATACATGGCAAACAAATCTCTTGCAGATGCCTTGTTCGGCAAGCATTGCATGTGTACCTATCACTAATTAATTATGCCCCGCCGTAGTTTTTCACCATAAAAATATTTTGATAATATTACTCAACTTATTAGCGTTATTTGTTGGTTTACTTTATACACTTGCCGGTCAAGACTCCAATGTATTAGTTTCCTTTTCTTATTTCATTCCTCTATGCTAATTATTTCTCCAATTAAGCTAATTACGTACATATATACTTGCTGATTATATTTGCATGCTCAGCGCACAAAATTGAACTTGATTGGAACGCTCGACTCCAAATTTGTGTGGAGATTGCAAAAGGTTTGCAGTATGTACATGAGCATAGAATGAAGACAGTTCATTGGGGTATTAAAGCTGCCAATATTCTTCTCGATGACAAACTTGAGCCTAAGATATCGGACTTAGGACTCGTAAGCGCTGCCATGGAGAACAATAATGAGGCAAGTCAATCTCTTTGGTTGATAAAAACAGAAGCGTAATTGCCAATCAATAAAGAAAACTCCCTGGAGTACTCTTCCGGAACAAATTTTTTTTCCTCTATGAAAAACAATTCCATGTTTCTTATCGATTTTTCCTTTTTTTACCAACAAAAAAATAGAAACTTAAAACAGACATAACGAAAAAAAAAAAGAGATTTTTCAAGAAATTGATCTGCTTCCATCTTAAAACGTTAACTTGTTAAGTTGAGTTACCCAAGTTTGTGTTTATATTTGTATTTAGTAACATGGGACTCTAGTTTATTTTACCTTATATGCGTCAAACGGTACACTGCCAAGCAAAGTAAGCAAAATATTTGTTTTCGAATCTGGGGCTTTCAACAAAGAAAAAAAAGGTACTTTGCAAAATGAATTTTGTTAATTATTAGTCCGTTTGCCCTTTAAAATTTGGTAATATTTTCTTATGTCTATTATGAAGCAATATTCGGCTGGATTTTTACGACCAAGGAATTTATTACCTATTGTGTCTGCCTAGCTACATAGATTAAGTTAATTTTGCCGATTAATTATCTTCTATTGGTTAATGTACATACATACATGCTTAGTCTTATTTATTCTTGCAGTTTGTTTTCTGGGGAAAAAAATAATGCAGCGGATATATGGCACCTGAGTATGCAATGATTAGAAAGAAATCAGGTTATAAATATGATGTCTACAGTTTTGGTGTAATTTTGCTAGAAATTGTTTGTGGGAGAAAAAATGTAGGACCTGGCCAGAAAAATAAAGAAGAGCTCGAGATTCTTGTGGACAAGGTTATACATAAACTAGAAAGGATATCTAATTCTTATTATCTCTCTATATATATAGCTCCGTTCGCTCTAATTAATGAATGAATATTGCAGGTTTGCGCAGCAGATAAAAATGGAAGGCTTCCGAGTTTGGTTGACGAAAGTTTGCGTGTTTATGACACGAAACAAGCCATGACTATCTTAAAGCTAGCAATGTGGTGCACTATGTCAGCAAGTGTCAGACCCACAAAGTCTCAAGTTGTGAGTGTTCTAACTGGTGAGAAATCCCTTGAAGAGATTTCCATGCATGCCCCAATAGAAGATGAGAAAATTGCTAATGAGGACGACTCTTCGGAAGCCCTTCCTACAGATCCTCTGCTTATGGGTAAATGATGTCTAAAAGAGCATGAAAGGGAAAGATGCAAGCAAAGTTAATATTGCCGCAAGCCACCTTGAAAATATTAAGTTTGTGTTTGCGCGTTATATAGTCATTTCTCTATATGGGAACTTTGTTTCAATGATCGAGTGAATATGTGTGAGTATATATTGATGCATGTCTTTGCTTTGATAACTGCGTACCGAGAGGCGTATAATGTGTGAGTATTTATGCAGTTATCAATATTATAATCACAACCTTGTTTTAAAGGACTTTTTTTATTATTATTATTATGTTCCGAAATTTATTTGCATTTTTATGATTTTCTAATTTTTGTCGGTATCGATCCTTGCCCACTTGAACCTTCAGCGCCGGCCCCATCTCGCCGCTGTAGCACAACCCACCTAGTCGTCGTCATTCTTATTTTGCTTTGAATTATCGCCAAGTTTTTAGTGTCGTTTATTTCGAAGGAAAAGCTACAACATCTAAGAGGAGATATGGACCAAGTTTTTGCCGTTGTCTCGATCTTCGATCTCTTCCCCGGACGGCTTTTGTAGATGTCTCTTTTTCTTCATCATCGTCATTGTTTTCATTTTTTAGATCTAGTGGTTCGAGGCCTTTCAAGACGTGTATCAGCCTAATCTTGTTGTTGAGGAAAAGCTTGTCGGGGAAGCTCTTGGGCTGGGTCGGGCCCAACCCCGTTGGGTCAAGGAGAGTGGAGAACTCGAACTCGAAGCTGAGAGGGACGGAGGAGGCAACGTCTATGGCGGAGGAGGAGGGAGAAGAAGAGGAGTTTGAGGTTAGAATGAAGTGCATTGGAGTGCTTCCGTCGGCGCCTTAGGGACCACGGCCGACGCTGGAAAGTTCGTCGTTGAAGTCCTCGACAGGGGTAGGGGTTGGGCGAGCTAGGGATTTCGCTGTTGCTAGGGTTTTGAAGGCTCAGCCCCTAAATCGAATCTGTAGATTTCTTCATTGAATAGTTGATACAAGTACATTATAAACAACAAATAAAAGGTAACGGACCATATAATGTAACAACATTAATTCTCTCGAATGTAATAGAGTATTTTAATTCTAATTTACTCTCTGATTTATTAAAAAATTATGTACACGGCAAAGGTGATTAATTTTACCTCATTTGATATAAATTATACACGCCATCCCATATAGATTTGGCGCTTCGATATGTGTTTCTTTCGATAAAATCATTATGTTTCATTATTTGCATTTTTTGTCGCTATGTATAATTGAATAGGAATTAAAAAATAATAATTGTCTTAACCAAAATTTTCAACAATTTTTCGCGCAGCGGACCAACTTGTGACCCATATTTTGGGTGCTTCCTACCCCTGTGACAAGAAAGTATGTCTAAGGAAATATGTCCCTCTTTTAACTTGTACGTTGCTCGTCCCCCTTTTTTTTTTTTTGGTAGATAAGGATTCAAGTTCTTGATCTATGTATTGTTGGCCCTCCTTATAGGGTTACAACTATGCTACTAATAAAACAAAATAGGTCCTAGCTGTCTAAAAAGTATACTATATGCTAGACTATGACCCATAATTTATAACTAGTAGGGCTTCAATTCCATGGGGTGAAAGATTTTTCTGCGATGAAGATAAATGTGTGTGCATGCGTCCACATGAAGATGTATTTACGAGGTGTTTTTTTATATGTAATGTCCAGGGATCTGTCGGGCAATCATTTGAAGAGATCCATACCAGACACGTTAGGAAGCATAAAAATGTAAGTTTTTGTTTGGTAGCCAACCCAAATATTCGGGTGTCTTGATGCCTGTTCGCGTGACTTGAAAAGAAATTTGTTAAGAGTTTAGTTGTGGTAGAAATTCTCCAGAGGAAACTTGAGTAATTTGATGCCATTTTTCCACGGCTACAGTGATTTAACGAACAACGATCGATAAGAAATGCAGCCGGTTCCGGCATATAAGTTGATTTAAAGGGTTTAAATATTGTTTTTTTTTAATCTCCTACCTAATTTATAGGAAAGTTATTAGATTGGTACAATGTAATTTTTTTTTTTAATTTTAATCACAAAGGAACTATGGTAATAGGAATTGTTACTGGTACTTATAATTTCAATGTATCATGACCATATACCTAAGGGCTAAGGTGTTACATAGATGACGTTTACAATTATCAGTAGTTGACAGAAAGAAAATTTCCATAGATGGCTGGCTTTGGCCATCCTTTTTCTAATTAATGATTGAACTTTTTTTAATTCAATGGTCATTTTTTTCATTTTGTTGGGTTTTATAGTAGTTAATCAATGATATACAAATAGTTTATTATTGGTTTATTAATAGTTTATCATTGATAGACCGATAATAACCAACTTAATTAGTGATAAACTACCCATTAGTACATCATTGATCAAATATTTCTAAAAATGATCGTTTTTCAATTTACCAAAGTTTAGATGATTTACTTAAAAAATGCTTAAAAACAGAGGATTACTCTGAAGCTCCTTATACAGAAGGGCATGCTTATCTTCAGTAATATACCTTGGACCTTAGAGATGTAAAAAAAAAGGGTGATTCTGTCAGTTTGTATGGTTAACGTCCCCTAATAATGCTTCAGAGTACTACTGTAATACAAATAAAAATTAGAAGGGTGTCAACCCAATTTTTTTTATTGTACTCGGTTCCTCGTTGACAGTGAAAAAAAAGTTCAGTTAATTTTGGTTGTAAAAACAAAATACAATTACCGATATGAGAGTATCCTAATTCATGTCTTCCTTTGCATAACTTGAAAAAGGTTTTTCCTTTTTTTCTCATCAAGTGGTTCTTTTCCTTTTTAATTTAGGTCTTAAACTCAAGTATTTATTATTTACAATATCAAACTTGAATTAGTAAATTTTTCAATCAAAATCTTATAGATTGTTTGGATAGTTGATACAAACTGAAAACATTGAAGCTTTCAACTTTCTTTTAGAAAAAACATTGTAACAAAACCGGTTTAAATTGAAAATGAGTTAGACCAAATTGTGTTTTCAAGCGGACTATTAAATATCATAACAATGTCTTTTTTTCTGTGCTATCACTGTGTTTATAAGATTGATATTATGCAAGCGTAGTACTTTAAATTTTTTAACAATTTAATTTTTAAAAGCAAATATTTATATTAGATCGAATTTATATTTTTGCTGATGGTAAATTTTTTCCTTTGATGAATTCAGTTATCTCAATGACAATCATCTGACGGGAAGCATACCAAAGACTCTTGAAAGTTGAAATTTATCAACAAGCTGTAAGCGTCGTATGCTTATTTTTAAGTACCTTCAGATACATACCCCAGAATCTCTCGTGGCCTTGACAAGAAACATGTAAACGTAAAACAGAGTATAAACATATATACTCTATATATACATATATATATATATGTATGTATGTGTGTGTATATATATATATAAAGAACGCAGGCTAATTAGTTGAGCTTAATTAGTTAATAATCTTCAACATGTAAACTGTCCGTGTTAGAGCTATATAGATCTACATTGTATTCACATTAAAATTACTGTTTCAAAACATTAAAAATTATATTTGCTAATTTTTTTTTTAGATGCGAATCCTATAAATAGGACACACAAGTTTTTTTAGAGTAATATGAATAGCTTTTTTTTTTTTTTTTTTGCAATTGCCATAAAAAGAAATATTAGTATTCCTTTTTCTCGCATCTTCACTAATTTGCATTGGGTAATGTAATAATTAACCCAATATTTTAGGTATATATTAGTGTTCTTTCTCATAATTAATGACCAAAGTTTGAACATCCAACACTTTTAATTATTAGACGTACTCCTTTCAAAAACCCTCAAGGCATGTTCGCTATGCAAGATTAGGGAAGATTGAATTGCATTATATCTTAATACTTTGTTTGGTGAACATTTTTAAAGAATTAGATCGAACAAGAGCTGATCCGATCCATGTTTAAATCCCCTTGGAAGGAAATTATACAATCCCTTGTTTTAAAAATATGGGATTAAATATAATTTTTGTATATTGTGAAAATCTTTAAGGACCTATTTGCAAAAATTTATAAAATTTGGGTAAAATTATATTTTTAAAAAAAATGAGGGGTCAAAATGTAATTTTTATGTGACAAACATAATTTTTAATAATTATATTTTTTCCCTCTAATTTTGAAAAAATTACAATTTGACCAAAGTTTTTGAAAGATTTTTACAAAAAGGCTTCTATCCTAATAACACAACACTAAACATGGGATTGTATTAGTTAAATTTTATTATATCATTTCAATACAATCCAATCCAATCCTCCAAGACTATCCTATCCAATGCACCAAATAGGTCCTTATAGATTTGATGAACAATATCTCCATAATTTGCAGTAACTGAGTCTTTTTCAATTTCTTATGTTGAAGCCACTAATTAATTAAGCATTAAACATAATTAAGAAGTTAAGTACAATTAGTACTAATAGCAACTCTGCCTTTCCTTTCCACCATGGTGCTATGCACAACAACTTGCTCACTTTAATACCGACATCTTTAGGAAACCTGAGTCTAGCCCAACCCCTACCCGCCACCCTAGTGTCTTGGAGCCTCTTCCTGTCGCAGCTGGCCCACCTAGTCGACACCTCTCCCTTCATGCCCTACTCTTGTCATGACCAGCCCACCCTCAACCTACGTCCCCACCCCTGTCGTGACACCTCAACCCATCACCCCAACCCACGTCGCATCACCCACCCCATAAACCCCATCCCTGTTGCCCTCACCTCCATTTTCAATCCTAAACAGTGCTTTGGCATTCAGCCATGGTTTTGAGCTTTTTTTCGTTTGAGTATTGGTTTTTTACTTTAAGAAATTGTTTAATATTTTAACAAATTGTTTCGTTCTATTTTTTTTTTTTTTTTGCCTTTTAATTTTTATTTTTTAAAGAAATATGTTTTAATTTTAATTTCTTAAAAATATTAAATATTTTACTAAAATGCCCTTACTATAGACCCTATGTGCAGCTCATGTGACACTAAAGTTAATGGACGTCAATTAAAATAGTCCCTCAATAATTAAAATAAAAGGTTAGGGACTTAAAATAAAAAGATTGGGGATTAAAATAACTTTCATGAAAAATTGGGAACAAAGTGACATGTTACCCTATTATTTACTTACATTTTCATAATGTTAAAGTTTTTGTTGTCTACATTTTTTTAGTAATAAGATGTCTTATGACATGTGGAAGTCACTTACAACAAAATAAAGATGGAAAAAATTAATTGAATCGCTCAAAAAGATCTTGATGTAATAAAAAGAGTGGTACTTCCAATTCTTTACTTACAAAACTCATCATAACCACTAATTACAAGTTCCAAAATCTAATTTTAATATACAAAATAGTATACAAGTGATACCCGAGAATTTTTAGTGCATTTTAAATACAATAATTAAGGAATTTGTTAAGTAATTTATCAACAAATTCTATGGGCTAAAATTTTATGCTAAAAAATTTGTTAAGAATTTAAGGAGTAATTTTAGTGTCACGAGAATTACTGTTTAAATCTGATTTTTATCAAAAAAAAAAATTCCATGAAAGTGAAAATAAGATTTCTAAAGTTAAAAATCATATCAAAGACTTAAACAAGGAATGAATGATATGAATAATAAGGTAAAAAGATTATTTAAGACAGAATTACAGTTTAACCTCATTTTTGGCTGAGTGGTGGAAACCAAACTCAGTTATGAACAGTGTAAAACTCTCATATGCAACAGTAACAATAAAAAAATTTCTACAGTGTAAAGCTATCACATGCTTTAGTAAAAGTGGTTCTCGCCACCCTTCCAAACACCTTATAAGAAACAAATACTATATAAAAACATAGAAAATTATACTGTATAAAGATTAAGGGGTACAAAAATTATGTAATATAAGAATAATATGATGTAAGGATTACACTGATAAAGTTATGCAATATGGAAGTTATAATGATAAAGTTATGCAGTATGAAAATTATACTGTATAAAGTAATGTAGTATAAAAATTAGACTGTGTAAAGCTAAGCAACATAAGAATTTTACTGTGTAGATGATGTGGAAGCTTGCAGACTATGAAACATAGTATAGAAAAGAATGCTAGTGGTATGAGAAATATACTAGTAGTATATAAAAATACTGTCAATATAAATTTAGACTGTTAAAAAAATTAATGTAGGACCCACCTAGGTGCCACATTTAATGTGGACAAAACCTTGTAAATTTCTAAACGCTAGGTTGAAAAGTTTATGTTTTAATGTGTACATCAAGTGCTTATAATAATGTTTATAAACTATGACATATACTAAGAACACTATAGCATGATTATTTTATATTTTTAGTATGTGATAATGAGATTAGATGACAGGAAATATGATTTTAAGCTTTAAAAGAAAAGGTTTGGGAAATTTTGTCAAAAATGGAAAGTTTAATCAGCTTCAAAGAAATGAGTATTTGAGGCCCATAGAGGTTAAATTGTTTTCTAAGTTCAACATGAGATTTATTAGAAATATTAATTCGAACAACTTTCGTGAAGAATTTTTGCTCGAATTTCAACTAAAACAAACCAAAAAATGTTGTTTCTTGGTTCTTCCTTTTCAAGAACACCTTTAAGAAGAATGATTTGAGGAAAGTTAAAATACAAACGTTGTAGATCTCATCGAAATGGTTAAAAACCATGGACGGTTCATGAAAATTCTAAATTGATTTTAACTTATGAATTTTTATGAGATTTTAGGCACAAAATTTTGTAAAAAAAATGGTATGAAATGGTTTTAATTTGGCTGAGAGTTTAAGGAAGTTTTAACCCTTGTGAAAAACTGAACGTTTTAGCATAAGATTGTAAATTTTGATCCCAGGGATAAAAATGTTAAAATTTTTGTGTTTCAGACTAAAACCGTAAAACCATGTAAAAATGAATTTTCACTAAGAAAATATTGGTTTCTTGCACTGCTTTGAGATCTTAAGTTTGAAAGGGTTAAGAGTTTTTATCAAGAAAAGAAAAAAAAAACGCACTAAGGACAAAATTGTCAAGTCAAAACTATAAAATTTTGATAAAATTAATTTCTTGCATAAAGAAAACTGATGTTTGGTTATTGCAACATTACAAGTTACAAAGAAATGTAAATTTTGTTTGAAACGGGTTTCGAAAGTTTTTAAGACCCGTCAAGGGCAAAATAGTTATTTTTTTATAAAATATATATATATATATATATATATATAAAGGGACCCTAAAACGATCGAGTTAGGAAAATGCTCTTAAGTGGAATTTTTTCCGTACCTCATAAATATCGGGATGGTAAAGTAAAACAGGAAGTTTAGCAAAGTTATAAGGCTTACGAAAAACCAGTTAAGAGTAAAATCGTTATTTCTAAGAAAACAGTTAAAACAAAGCTAAACACTCTAAATTACCAAAACGCCCTTAGACAGAAATGTTCTATACCATGTTAAGTAACAAAAATGTATAATAAGATGTGAAATTTAATTAAGAAACATTCAAAAGAGAATGAACTGATAAGAATGATGTTAAGCAAAAAGGATTAAAAGGTTATTTTCTAAGTTTCGTTATTGATCGAGTAAGTCGATAATGATAAAGGTCAGCTAATAATTAGGTGTCATTTGAAACAAAGTACAGAAGCCAACTAATAAAAAGAAAAAGGAATGAAATAAGAATATCAGAGCTATGTCCAAGTAAGTCTCAAGTCTCACTTATAGCATGAAAAAAATGATTTCAAATGTTTTATATTTGTTTGCAAATGTGTTTGTAATTTTTATGGAAGATGTTTTTTTTAGTAAGTTTGCATATTGTTTTAGAGTTAGAATTATGATATCAAAGAGGTTCGCCATTACCAAATATCTCTTATTGGTTCAAGACATTCAAAACATAGGTCTTAATCCCAATCTATCTTTGTCCATAGAATTATAGGGTGTTTGGTTGTTAGTTAGAACAAGTTAGTTCTGATCAACAAACAGTATAAAACTCTAAGCAGCTACAGTAAAAAATAAAAAATAATTATAGTGTAAAACTCTTATATGTTATAATATTTTTAACCAAAATTGATTCTAACCAGACTTCTCACACATTTATTAATTGTCAATCGACTATAAAAAATAAAAAATAAAAAGAAATACAATACATGAATCGTGTTTAATGGGTAATTGGATTATAAAACTATAATGTCTATGAAATGTTGTAAGAGGGAAAGTCCAAATATCTGACTAAACATAGTACTATATCAAGAATAAAATAGGAATGCAAGCCTACGTCAAACTATCATTTATTCAATTATCCCGATATACATGTTATTAAGTGTCCATTTTATCTTTGCTTGAATGGTACACGAGCAGCACACGCAATTTATTCCGTCTAGATTTTTAACACGTATGTAACTGAAGACGAACTATTAGGATATTTAAAAAAAGCGGTTAAAATAAAAAATGTTATTGTGAAACTATAGTATGCAAGAATTTTATATTATAATTATTTTTTACTTTTTATTGCAGCTGTTAACTTTATATTGTTTGTTGGGCAGTTTCAACTGAGATGTCAAACAAAAGTTATGGCTGATCCTTCTATATTGTAGGTTCAAAACACAATGGTGTTTTAAACTCTTTTGTTTGAACTATTATTAATTTTGAAAAAGTATGGTTTGAACTTACAATTTGAACGAGGTGAAAAAGGCAAAAAAGACAAGTTTTGATTCTTATAGTTTAATGATTTAAAACAACATGTTTTAAATTGAGGCTGAAACTTGTCCATTCAAATATTTAATTTGAAATAGTTACAGGTTCAGACTATATGAACCTATAAACCAAACAACGCTTAAAAGGTTAAAGAGCAAAAAAAAATCTAAGGTTAATTTTATTTTTGGCAAATTATTTCACTTTGACCCTTAAACTTTCAATTGACACACTAATATTGTCGAGCTCTTTAAATGTCACATTAATAGTACTTTTGTAATAAAAGTGTTGAAAACTAGTGGATTTCATTAGGTGAGGTGTTACGTGATCTGATTTAAACACCTGCTTAATGATTCACGTGCACCTTACATGATAAAACGTTTTTGTTATAAAGGCACCATTAACATAACATTTTGAAAACTCGAAGAGGAGTGTGCTTGGCTACTTCAGTCTAAAGGAAATCTTTTTGTTACTATAGTGTAAAGCTCTCACATGCTATAGAATACAGTGTCGAGAAAAAATAAACTATAATATAAAACTCTTACATGCTACAGTTAAACCAAAAATTTTATTTCAAACACACTATTAGAATATCGATTGAAAGTTTAAGGACTAAAATAAAACAATCATTATTCCTCTAGGAACAAAAATGAAATTACCCTTCTCAGATTTTTGGAACATTTTTAAGATTAATCTATCTTTTAATTATTAAAAAGTGAGTCTCGTGCACCTACAACCAGTGAATGGCAATTATATCTTAATTAGAGATGTCAAAATAGGCTGGGCCTAGTAAGCCGGCATAAGCAGGGCACGTTAAAAAGCAGACACAACATGGCACAACACGATTATTAAATGGGCCTATCCCATCTCGCGTATTGAAGGGGTTAGGCTTGATGCAACTTTTAGGCATGAAACATCTTAAAGGCATGGCACGGTAAAAGCCCAACACAAGTACGTTAAAAGTACGATTGAGGTCTAAATATAAACACGACTAAATATGCAATTTAAAACTAATTTTACTAATATATTTTATATATTTTTTTAATAATTCTTTTACAAAGAAGTTCTAAATTTGTAATAGATTTGATTAAAAAAGAAAAAAAGATCAAATAGATTCTTTGTTATTGGTAAATTATCAATTGCTAATATATACTTCCCTTGTTGATTTATATAAAAAATTAAATAATAGAAACCACATCATACATAATTCTACAATGTTGTTGTCTTTAGAAAAAAAAATATTAATAATGCACTTTTTTTAATCACGATTTAGTGTTTTTTTAGTAAATTTAATATTAGAAGTATATGACACATTAAGATCTAAAAGTACAACAAAAAAACACAAACATCGAAACGGCTACAAGCACAGCCCAAGCACTTAATGGACCATGAGCTGAGCTTAGCGCTATAAAAATTGACTAAGTTGGGTTTAATACTGTACGATAAATAAATAGACAAGCTTAAACAGGATATAAAACATATTTAGGTCTAAATTAAATGAGCTAAGCCGGCCATTTGACATCTCTAATCTTAATCCACGCTGTCAAATTTAACGACCAACCGTTGGTGGGAAGCTCGCCAGATATTATCGAACAATTACACCCTATAAATGGAGGGTTTTTTTTTTTTGGCCTTTTTTCAAATTAACCCATATAAATGCGAAAAATTAAAAAAAATAAAAAACAAAAAGCAAAAACAAATCCCTCTGCATCTCTATCATCATCGTCTTGTCTGTTACTCCGACGATAAATTAGGTTCCCCAGAAAAGGAAAACAGAATCCTCGCTCTGAAACCCTAGGGGGGAGAGAGAGGTTTTAGGTTTAGCGCCTCGATTCAAGGATTTGCTCTGAAGCGCCTTGCCGGCGGCGAAGGGGCTCTTCGCTCCCGAACTCGCAGGCTCAGCTGAAGAGACTAAACGGTGGCCATTAGAGGACGAAGATGAAGGGTCTTTTCAAGTCCAAGCCTCGAACTCCGGTCGACATAGTTCGCCAGACTCGGGATCTCCTCATGCTTGTCGATCGCAACGCCGACACTCGCGAGAGCAAGCGCGAAGAGAAGGTCCGATTCGGCTAATAACTATGAATCTAATGCCTTCTTTTATTTGATTACGTTTTTGTTTCTTTAATTTGGTTCTATGGTGAATCCGGATCGGCTGGTGGGGGTAGTCTGGACTCCTGTTGAGCTTGGTGATGGCTTTTTCAGCTGAAGTAGAAAAAGGATCGACTTTTGAATTTTTTTCAACTTTTCCTAGTAGTTTTCTGGAGTTTAGTTTATGCATCTTTAATTTAGTTTTGAAATTTATGTTTATACATCTTTTTAAGCCAACAGAATGCGAGGAAGTAGATGATCAATCGTTTATGCTTTTATCCTTCTTTTTTTTTTAATTTTTTACTGAACTGGCTGTTAGATAGTTTGTGATCTACCAAGAAGAATGATGGAAAATTTGCATTCAAGCTTCAGAATTTTACGCGATTTGTGTTGGTTTCGTATTTTCTATCTCTAGATCACTGTATATTTTGGATATTACGTTTCAGCAGATGGCAGAATTGTGTAAAAATATAAGGGAGATGAAGCAAATTCTTTATGGCAATAGTGAGTCTGAGCCAGTCGCAGAAGCTTGCACGCAATTGACTCAGGAGTTCTTCAGAGAGAACACGTTGAGGCTTCTTATTCGGTGTCTTCCAAGACTGAACTTGGAGGTAAGCATAAAAGAGATGCTTGTGTGCCACCACTTCAACTAGGTATCAATATTATCTTCTAAACATTCCCCAGTTAGTGATATTCTGTTGAAGGTATCAAAGACTTTAGCAAATTTATTTTGGGGTTGGCTGAGATGTGCAGACCTCATAAATTTTAGAATTTTATCGACAATCACAAGGTTTTTTTTTTTTTTTTTTTTTTTCTGTTATTGTCAATCATGTTGACTGCATTAACTTCTATAGGCTCGAAAAGACGCCACTCAAGTAGTCGCGAATTTACAAAGGCAGCAGGTTCAGTCAAAGTTAATTGCTTCTGATTACTTGGAAACAAACATAGATTTAATGGATGTTTTGATAGCAGGGTAAGCTTATCGTTAACTGCTTCGGAGAATTCATTTATTATACCATCAATTTGCTCCATACTCTTTATGAACTAAGCAATAACTTATGGCTTAGCCCAACGTTTTTTCCAACTCCAGCTTTATTTTTCTTTATTGGTTTTCCTTCTTTTTTTTTTGGCCCCCTTAACCGATGGAAAAGGTTTTCTGAATTTTGAAGATTGACAGTATGATGGTTTTTCTAAACAATGTTTTTGTAATTACATGCTTTGAAATTTATGGGGAAAAGTTAAGCTTAGGTCATTCAGTGGTGGTGGCAAGATGCTTATTAGAAATACAAAGTATGGTTTATCAGAATACATAGCTGTTCGCGATGTTAAAATATGATCTCTTTTAAGGTATTGAGTTTGTCCTTCAACAAGGTCATGCCTTTCGGTTCAGGTATGAAAACACAGATATGGCTTTACATTATGGTGCAATGTTGAGGGAGTGCATACGTCACCAAAGTGTTGCGAGGTAAGCAAAATCAGTTGCCGATTTTGTCACTTGTCTGTTTCAAAATCAATAAAAGCTAACTTGGTGAAAACGTCATATCTGTATTCGCTGGATCAAAAGCCATGCTCAGTCAGTCGAACTTTAATTATGATCCCACGTATGTCAAATAGTATTAATTGTTATCTGTTAAACTATTGCATCGTCTTTCAATTAAAAAAAAAAAAAAAAAAAAAAAAAAACCTCAACTGTTTGGTTTGTATCTTTTCAAATGATGTTTATTGTTTAAGGAACTCTAGAGGTAAGGGGGCGGCAATTATGGTCAAGACACAATTGTATTTTCAACTGATTGCTTGATGACTTTATCCAGCATGATGTTATGCACGTATTGAACTTTTCTGGCTTAACTTTAGGTACGTTTTGGAGTCTCCACATATGAAGAAGTTCTTTGACTATATACAACTCCCCAATTTCGATATTGCTGCAGACGCTGCAGCAACATTTAAGGTTGAGTTAACTGAATAAATTCATCACGTCTCTCTCTTTTAATAGGCACAGATTGAGTCACACACACACAAACTTGATTTAGCTCTTTAGTAATTGTCTAAAGTCTTAAAATTAGAATTCTTGATAGTGCAAGGGAATCTCTCTCTCCCTCTATATCAATTGCTGTCCATACCATTATAATTTAACTATGAGCATGATATGGCAAAAGCATACAAGTGTTGGCGTATGCTTATGGAGTAGTTCTGTATGTTATTCTATTCATTTAGTGTTTGTGTGTATTCAGCTTTTTGCAGTCATCTTGTTCAATTTATAAACTTAGACTAGGGTATCAATCTGATTCTATCATGTCAACTTCTTGCAGGAACTCATGACTAGGCATAAATCTACTGTAGCAGACTTTCTTTCCAAAAATTACGACTGGGTAGGATACTGTAGACAGCTTTCATAACTTTTCTCCCCTTTGTTGATTTGTCATTAAGCTGTCTTCAGGAACCTCAATCATGTTTCTCCTATTAAATATCTGCTGCAAGATTTACTACCTGCGTCCCAATTCTTTGTTTCTGATTGACTGAAGCGTGACATTCTTTGTCCTTTTCCTTTTTTTTCTTCTTCCTGGTCTCAGTTTTTTTCCGAGTATAACTCTAAGCTATTGGAATCATCCAATTACATCACCAGAAGACAAGCTGTAAAGGTATGATGGCTTTTTTAATTACCATGTTCTTGAAACAGGCCACCTGTTGTGGAATTGCTGTTTTAAAGATCATAATTTTAATGTTTTCCAAATGACAGCTGTTAGGAGATATCCTTCTTGATCGTTCGAATTCTGCTGTGATGACTCGATATGTGAGCTCGAGGGACAACTTGAGGATTCTCATGAACCTTCTCAGGGTATGATCTATACCCTCAGAGCCCTTTGTACTTGTTGTCTTTGCTCCCCTTGCCATGTCATGCGTGCATGTACCCTACGAAATAATATTAACTACACGCTAATTTATTTTAGTTTGATACCTAAAAATTTCTGTAGAAGCGTTTTCTCATAGACCTCATGCAATACTATGACCTCGAGTCGTAGATGATCTTTTGTTCTATGCCTCACATGTTTAATTTAATTGGCCGAAGAAAAGAAGCTTGAATGACATGTTTTAAACGATGGTTTCTGTATGTTTCAGGAGTCTAGCAAGAGCATCCAGATAGAAGCATTTCATGTTTTCAAGGTACAAATCTTCTGTCTCTCTGCTCTGTGAATCCTTGAAGTTTCATGAGGTTCCTTCAATTCTCTGTAGTAACATGGTCATGGTAAATTGTACAGCTTTTTGCTGCTAATCAAAACAAACCTCCGGACATTGTCAGCATACTTGTTGCCAATAAAAGCAAGCTTCTACGTCTTTTTGCTGATTTCAAAACCGACAAAGGTAGGATATAACTGTCTTTATTTTCTTTTTCCAGCAGTTGGTTTGGCATTTTGTTAACCATTCATTTTGGTACGCTTTGTTGCAGAGGATGAACAATTTGAGGCAGACAAAGCTCAGGTGGTGAGAGAAATTGATGCCCTGTGAGGCTGTGGCCTATAGAACGCCCATGATTGAGCTTTTTGTTGTCTGTGGGGGCCTTTTTTGCTCTATTAAATTTGTGAATTTCCTATAGTTTTTAATAGTCTGAATATGTGACGCTACCACTGCTTATTTAGCTTCTCCCTACTCTTCATGTGATGTGCATATTAAGTTAAGCACTCTTGTGTAAAACGTAGATAAATAAATTGATGGTGAGTTCAATACAGAATCTAATGCATATATTTTGCTCTTTTATCTAGTGTAGCTCGTCTTTTGTTTGCCTCTCTCTCTCTCTCTCTTTCTCTCTCTCTCTCTTTCTGCGCTTAGTTTTTGTCCAGTTATTTTCACTCAATCAAGCTTTTTGTAATCAAATTTCGGGACCTACAAATTAATGGGTGGTCCTGCTGTAATCAAGGAAAGCGTTTCAAAACCAAATTCCTCTCTCATAAAACAGGTCGAGAATGAAGGTCGATTTTCTTGTTGTGTGATTGAAGGAAGAAGAGTATGGTATTCTGTGTTCCACAATTCTTCTTGTGGAAGTGACCGACCAAGAGTCACGAGTGAGCATGACGCATCTAAAGATCCATAGGCATATTTTTTGGCATATTCCATGCATCTCCTCACTATTGGGGAGGCACCTTTACGCTCTCCACTGTTAAAATGTTTGTCTCCCCATCTGCTTTCTAGTTGCTAGAGGAAACTTCGTCGATGGCGACGGAAATTGGCTGGACGCAAAAGGGATCGTTTGTTAAAATTTTTCTCTTCATTTTTCCTTAAATTTTTCCTTAAAATTTTTCTCTTTACAAAAGAAAACAGTAAATTCCCAAAATTAAAATTGTTGGGTTAAAATTTGCCAAACAAGTTGGACCAGTGGATATGCATATATATATATATATATCTGTGTGTGTGTGCGCGCTCACATGTTTAGAACTGAATAAATAATATGCTAAAATGCTGATGCCTGAGGATTGCTCAGCAGCAAGAAGTGTTATAAATATATATATATACACACACTCAACAGCATGTACCATGTTGTGGATATATACACACACACACACACACAACAACAACATGGCACATGCTGTAGAGCAATTCTTGGGCGTTGGCATTTTAGCATATTATTTATTCAGTTCTAAAATTCGGATCTCTTTTTTTCTTTATTCTCCAGCATATGCATATGATCCATAAAACCGAATATAAACTCGAACACGACGTTCTCTGATAATTCACATATTCCTCTTGGGGAAAAAAAATTATGAACTTCGACAGCAAATCAGTATTGTGGGTCGGAGAGAAAAATAAGATACAAATAAAAAGGAAAATGAGCTTTTTAGGCATGTAGCAAAATCTAAAGAGTGAAATTAAAATATAGAAAGAAATTTAAAATATTTTAAAATAACAAAAATTATTACAAAAGAAATAATTATTATGTAATTAGGTAAGAGAAAATGTGACGTTATTTTTAATTTTTTTTGAAATGATATTATGTGTTTTTATTATTTTGTAATTTTTATTATTTTAAAATTTATCACAATAATATTATTGGACACGTGTAGTGAAATTTTTAGCAGGGAACATTGAGGGGAACAAATTTTGGCACCAAGCCGGTCGGCCGTATAAAATCCAACGGTGCTTCATTTCATGAGCAACATGAAAGGCTGAGAAGCTCACAAAAACAAAAGCCAAAATCCATCTATCATCGTCGACATCACATTTCTCTCTCTCGCTCTCTCTAAGAAAATGGCTGATAATGGTAGGACCCCATCAATCTTTCACCCATCTACCAGCTCTTTAATCAATCAATTCATGTTCTTGAGCTTCTGTTTGGGTTATGAACTTTCCCATGTGATTAACTTTTTTTCATGGGTTTTAGGTTCGCTCGATGACTTCCTCGCCTCGGCTGTTGATGCTGCCAAGAGAGCTGGAGAGGTCTGTATCTTCGGCAGTCATGATTTTGATTAATTTGTTAATACTTTGTTTTTAATTGTTTAATGTGTTTTGTGTCTCTTTTTGCAGATAATTCGTAAAGGATTCTATCAGACCAAACATGTGGAGCATAAAGGCCAGGTTTTTAATTTCTTTTTTCTGTTTAATGTTCTTTTGACCACAACTATATGTAATAATTACGGGTTTTGGATTGCCAAAATTTTGGCTATTATGAAATGAGTGCATTGTGTATAGTTTGGCTGCTCAATCATTGTCAAACAAAGCCAAATGTTGAAAAATTTGGGGGGGTGGGTGGGGAATGTGGGTTTGAAATGGGATCTAGGTTTTTTTTCCCCCTAAAGCAAATGCAAGTGTGAAGAGGGATGGAAAAAGTTGAAAAGCACTCTCTTAGGAATTACTTCACAAGACGGCGATAATGTCTCAATTGGAAGATAATGCAAGATTTTCACGGCATTTGGGCTTCAGATTTATGAATGAGTGACTATAGAAGGAAATTAGAAAATGTCATGTCATGTCATGTTGGACATATTTTTTACTGCGGCAAGATTGTGCATTAGGTGAATGGGATTGCTATTAAAGAAGCGAAGTTGATAGAAATTCTGTGGGGTGCTTAATGGGAATAAAATTTTCTCCGATATGGTTTAAGATTGCTAAGTTGGACGTAATTTCCCTGTGCTACTGCTAGCCTAATGGAATAACTGGGAGGATTTCCTGCAGAAAGCAGTTGTTAATATTTTGAGAAGTAAAATTATGGTTTTTATGCATAAAGTTGATTTGTTAAGGGGCAAGCAATATAGAAGAAATCTTACAATCTTTCACTAGATTAATGGTTATTACTTGCGATGGTTGTTATCTGTTTTCTTTGTTCACTTAAAAATCAATAAACAGGTAACTGTCATAGTGCTAATTAAAATTCGGATACAGCTAAGTATGTCTCATTTGTTGAGGAATGCAGGTGGATTTGGTCACAGAAACTGACAAGGCATGTGAAGATCTCATTTTTAATCATCTTAAACAATTTTACCCCACACATAAGGTTAACTCTCCCCCCATTGTTTCCTACCTTATGCATCAATCAAATCGAAAACCTATGCTCAGATTGTAGATATTGTTTCTCCTTTTGAACTTATTGGTATTCTTATCAGTTTATTGGAGAGGAAACTACCGCTGCTTATGGTACTATGGAGCTGACTGATGAACCGACATGGATAGTTGATCCCCTTGATGGAACCACCAATTTTGTGCATGGGTATGCATCACTATTTTTTGTTGCAATTGATACTTTCTGGATTGAGTTATTCTCATTGTCTTTGAGCTTACTATGTTGTTTTCCTTATAGGTTCCCTTTCGTCTGTGTTTCAATTGGTCTCACAATTGGAAAAGTTCCCACAGTTGGTGTTGTGTACAATCCAATTATTGATGAGGTGAGATGAGAATTTGTATGCTCTTTATATATTGACTTAACCAATCGGCCACAAGTTCTATCTTATTAGTGGGTGTTTGGAAGGATGGTGGGAACCAGTGGTGGGACCACTTTTATTGTAGCATGTGAGAGTTTTACACTGTAGCAATTTTTTTTTTATTGTTACTGTAGTATGTGAGAACTTTTTACTGTTTATAACTGAGTTTGTGGTGGAAACTGAGTGGTTTCCACCACTGCCAAACACCCCATTAGTGGTTTAGAATTACACAAAATAGTCGTGTGTGTGTGTGTGTGTGTGTATTATGTTGCCGATTGGTGGGTGCATATCCAATGCATCGAGTGGATATGCTTCAAGGTTTAGAGGATTGTTTTTAGCGAGTAGCAATGGTTGCTGAAAGTATTAATATTGGCTTCGGACTTTGTAGCTTTTCTCTGCCATTCGTGGAAAAGGCGCTTTTCTGAATGGAAATCCTATCAAAGGTGATTTGCTACTTGATCTCTAACATCTCATGTTGCTTAATTATCCTCACCGATCGTCACAGGACAGCTGAACGCTCATGTTTTAAATTTTTGCAGTATCATCGCAAGCAGAACTTATAACGTCTCTCCTTGCAACTGAGGTACGTAAGCAATTTAGTTTGATGATGAGGGCAAAAGGTATGCTGATAGCATAATAGCTTCTGTAGGCCATCCCACTTAATTATATCTTGGTTCTGGGTTCAGACATTGTTGTTGGTAATCATGCCCGCCTTATGCATAGGCATCAATGTGATCCCAACATTTTAGCAAGCAAAAATTGTATAATATGTCGTCTTTCCATTGTTCTGAACAGAATCCTGGTTTAAGAGCATTTTCTTGCTAGATGTCTGAACTCTGAAGTAGAGATCATATCCATATCAAACTTGGAAAGTATTACACTTTCCACCCGTTGCTTTACTTGCAAATGTCTAAAGTCCTGTTAAATGAGGGTAAATTAGCCAATGTGGTAGCATCCCCTTTCAATATGCTGGCATATAGAAAACATATTGGTTTTGGTACAGGCTGGAACGAAACGCGATAAGTTGACAGTAGATGCTACTACAAACCGAGTTAATAGCCTGCTTTTCAAGGTAAACTGAAACTTTCATCAAATTGAGCTCGAGTGGAATGCTTTGACATCCCATAGTTGACTTCGTTTTCTGTTTTGATCAGGTGAGATCTCTTCGGATGAGTGGCTCCTGTGCGTTGAACCTCTGTGGAATTGCGTGTGGGAGGCTTGATCTATTTTATGAACTCGGCTTCGGTGGTCCATGGTATGATTTTTTCCGTTTGTTAAGTGAAGTATAGTGTTTCATGGGATTGACTTTTTTTGCGCTTTTGCTCAGGGATGTGGCAGGCGGTGCAGTTATTGTTAAAGAAGCTGGGGGACTTGTGTATGATCCGTAAGTATCAAACTCGAACTGTAAATTACTCTTGTTTCCATTATTTTTAAGTTTTTAGTAAGTTTGAGTATGGGAGTTCTAGAGTGGATTAGGAATCATGCAATTTTATTGTTCCCCATGATGGGGGTGTCAACTTAATCTTCATTTCATAGAAGCTTGTAATTCATTTGAAATGGAAATGCAAGCAGGCAGTGTACAAGTGTAGGCGAGAACATCGGTTCGCATGCAATAGATTTCATCAAAAAGCAAAGTAAAAAAATAAAAATAATTTTCCAGATGTTGAGAAATTGTGGTGGTTGTTTTGCATCAGATCTGGTAACGAGTTTGACATCACATCTCAACGGGTTGCAGCTTCAAACCCTCTGCTTAAGGATGCATTTGTTGAGGCCTTGAAGCAATCTGAATGAGACAGCTTCTGCCGTTATGTGAAAGCTACAAAGTTCCCATTTGTCAAATGCATTTCAGCTTCGGGACTATGTTCTTGCTGAGAAAGCTTCTAGAAGTCGGTAATTATGCCATTTGGTCTACTAGTAGTTGTTATAATTGATTTTTTCTTGCGGCCTTTGGCAATGCCAAAATTATTTTTGGAATGTACTCGGGTAACACATTATTATTGGTAATAAAGTTGGCTTTGTTAAATCTAAAGTTGTTGTATCTATGTGGTGGTTGATTTGAGCTTCTTTCAAAAGAGTGAATTTTATTAATTATATCTTATAGTCCTTGTGGGGAACTTCACCTGAAATATTCTGATTAAAAAAAAGGCAAAATTACTGGGGCGCATTTGGTTTGTGGGTTCACTTAGACTTAAAGCTATAAGCTTAGTTTAAATTAGTGCTTGGATGTGCGTTTGGCTGAGGTGATTTTGAACTTGATGCCATGTTTGAACCTATTCAAAATAGGTTTTTAAGAACTTATATTTTCTTAAATTCACATTGTTTGAACTTATTAAAACTACGACTCCGACTCCGTTTCTGATTTCCTCACAATTCTCTCACTATCCAAGCACCAGTTTCATAATGTGATATTTTATTTTCTGTTAAGGCTATACAATTCTAAATGCCAGTTTAGGTTACAATTTAAATTAAATAAGTTTAGAACATTAAAAACCGGATTGTTTCAACCGGACCTTAAGAAGTGCTTGTTGAAACAGGGGTATGCAAGGTTTGGGTTTTTTTTTTTTATTTTTTTTTCCCTCCAATGAATAAAGCATGTGTACTAGGGAAAGTTTTTCCTGTTTTATTTTTATTTTTTTCATTTCCCTTGGTCAAAGTTTTTTTCTCCCTCTTTTTTTTTCGCTCTTGGAAAACTCCCGCTTGTTAAAGTCTAGAAAATAATTATATAGAATGTTCTGCCGCCTACATACTTGAAAAAAAATTGAAATATGAGCGAGAGAAGACAATTCACATCACAGATCGTGATTCTGGCCAAAAATTGCAAAGAGAAAAATTTGAAGACAATGACATGAGAAGAAAAGTAAATCAATATAGCAAGAGAAACATGTTATAGTGTAAAAAATATAAATATAGTCACATATACGTATCCTCCCAAATACCATGAGGAAAAAAAAAGGAAAGAAAAAAAAAAACTCCCAAAAGCATGTAAAACTCCGAAAACAACTCTATCAAAGAATAAACCTCCGAAGCTGAACAGTACCTCCCTGAAGTACACAACTCCATTGAATATACAAAGGCTTGTGAAGAACATAGAACAAACATTAAAGAGGAGGAAGAAGAATTCACAAAAGAACCATATCTTCCTAATCCTCCCCACCAAGGAAACCACACTCTCTATACCACATGGGTTGGCCTAGAAACATGCCCATTGACCCCATTTTTTCCATTCATGCTATAAGAAGACTTGGTTTCCGACCTCTTCCTCTTGAGAACAAAAAACCATGTATAAGCTTCCAACACTGCGGCAACAGCGCCCAAAGCGATGATCACGCCGGTGTATGCTCTCTTCCAAATGTCATCTTCCGTCTTCAAGATGTCGAGTCCTTCGTATACATTGGTGATGCTGAGGATTATGACGGCATATCCGATCGAATGGTGATAGATGTTCCAGAAGAGTCTGTATTTGTGGTCCTTCTTTGGCCTAAGAAGCAGAGCAAAAACCTGCATTCCCAATTCACAATCACAAGTTCTTTAATTAGTTGGTGCGATCAAACTCTGGACTATATATCAGCATATTCTGATACCATGTTAGTTTAATTTAAAACTGACAAGGAACATGTGCATACCTGGAGGGTTCCTAGGCAGAAAAGGGTGATGCCAATGTTTCTGTGGGTGCTATACGTGACTCCTTTCGAGTCACTGCCGAGTTTGAGACCGGTTCCCCAACCGGCGACTCCGACAACGTAAGCGGAGGTTTGGCAAGTGACATGAAGATAAAACCAAGCAGGGTCTGCTGATTTGAAGACCTTCAAGTACCTTGCTATTATAGCTCCCATTGGCAGCAGTATACCCCAACTCACTGCGTTTAGCACTCCGTGGGTCTGAAAATTCCATTTCAAATGAAAATTCTAAGAAGAAATCCGGCTTTGTAAATTCCAAATAAAGTTAATCACACATTTGTATTTGTTGCTTAATTACATTAGGACAACTAATTAAGAAATGAAATAAAAAGGGATTGAAGTATCTTTAACTAACCATGTAGCGACAAATTAGGAAAATATATAGACTACAGATCTAAAGGAAAAAGTATTTTAAAAAATTGGTCAATTAAAACATCTGGCTTAACATCAAATTTTGTTGTTACTAGTAAATCAATTACTTTCCTAGCGAAAAAAATAATAATAAAAATAATAAAGAAATGATTAAAGGGTTGTTTCAGAATGGTGGAACAATTCA
>CAMOHE010049006.1:0-119092 GCA_946598075.1 Artocarpus hirsutus | reverse complement strand
CGAATGGTGATAGATGTTCCAGAAGAGTCTGTATTTGTGGTCCTTCTTTGGCCTAAGAAGCAGAGCAAAAACCTGCATTCCCAATTCACAATCACAAGTTCTTTAATTAGTTGGTGCGATCAAACTCTGGACTATATATCAGCATATTCTGATACCATGTTAGTTTAATTTAAAACTGACAAGGAACATGTGCATACCTGGAGGGTTCCTAGGCAGAAAAGGGTGATGCCAATGTTTCTGTGGGTGCTATACGTGACTCCTTTCGAGTCACTGCCGAGTTTGAGACCGGTTCCCCAACCGGCGACTCCGACAACGTAAGCGGAGGTTTGGCAAGTGACATGAAGATAAAACCAAGCAGGGTCTGCTGATTTGAAGACCTTCAAGTACCTTGCTATTATAGCTCCCATTGGCAGCAGTATACCCCAACTCACTGCGTTTAGCACTCCGTGGGTCTGAAAATTCCATTTCAAATGAAAATTCTAAGAAGAAATCCGGCTTTGTAAATTCCAAATAAAGTTAATCACACATTTGTATTTGTTGCTTAATTACATTAGGACAACTAATTAAGAAATGAAATAAAAAGGGATTGAAGTATCTTTAACTAACCATGTAGCGACAAATTAGGAAAATATATAGACTACAGATCTAAAGGAAAAAGTATTTTAAAAAATTGGTCAATTAAAACATCTGGCTTAACATCAAATTTTGTTGTTACTAGTAAATCAATTACTTTCCTAGCGAAAAAAATAATAATAAAAATAATAAAGAAATGATTAAAGGGTTGTTTCAGAATGGTGGAACAATTCAATTCTACCACAAACTCAAAACAATAAAAAAAATTATTATAATTTAAAATAAACTTAAAACAATAAAAAAAATTACTATAATTTAAAACTCTTACGTGATACAATAAAAATAATTCTCACCTTTTATTTTCACCACCTTTCAAACACCCACTAAAAGTTTTTAACGTGAATAATCATCTTATACAAAGGATCAAACTTTACTAATCTTGAATTGAAACCACCACAGAAGAACGAAAACAGAGCTACAAAAGAAATTAAAAAACAAAAAAAAAGAAAAGAAAAAACTTGACTTACGTTTCGCCTTTTAGCAAGGGAGTTCCCACCTCCATTGGACTGGGACTGACCGGAAAGAAGATCAAGAGACCCTTTGGAATTGAGATTCTCACTGTTGGTGAAGCTGTGGGCCCCGAGCGTTGATCCCGAGACGGGACCCGCCTGCCAAACCTGATTGATGGACGTCGTGTTCGTCGGCAGCGTCCACGTGGCGAACATCGTCATCTCCTCGTTCTGGTACGTCGCCGTGAGGTCCGTCACGCCGTAGATCAGCTTCCCCTCCGCCAGCGACGTCTGGTAGCTGTCGATCGGCGACGTGTATACCCTCGGTTCGGCTCCGCTTCCCGACGGCGGGACGGCGACGAGCGCCTGAGCGCCGGGCATGGCCTGGGAGAGGCTCTTGGGGTTGATGGCCCACGCGACCCACGTGGACGACGACACGCCCGTGTGGCGGTACGCCATCTGGAGCTTACCGGTCGCGTTGTCGTACGTCCAGTGGAGGAAGGAGTTGAGGTACGGCAGGTCGTGGCAGCTGCTAAACCGCTTGTTGCTGGCGAAAGTGTGGGTCTTGCATGTTTGAGCGGAGGAATATGGGATCAAGCAGAGGCTGGTTATGACCAAGGACGACAATACTCGAAAGCAAATCCGAGGATCTCTGTCCATGGTGATTCGTGATAATTCAAACGTTGTTGTTGTTGTTGTTTTGGTTGGTTTGGAAGGAGGATGTTTTTATAGAAGTCGTGAAAGAGAGGTTCGGCGACGATTTAGGAACCCAAAATAGGTGGTCTTGGTTGGGCTTTGGGTTGGGAAGGAAAGCGATGAGAGGAGTTTGTGTAGTTATAGGGAGGAGTAAGTTGTTGGTGGGGTCAGGTTGTTGAGTGGTCGTCTTGGGAAGTTTCCATTTTTTTTTTTTTTTCATTTCTCTTCGTAAGATTAGCTTCTTTTTCCTTTTTTGATTTTTATTTTTTTAAAAAACAATTTAACAATGTGTGTTTATTTTGGAAAAGGAGAACAACCCATTCCGTCGTTTCCGATTTCACGCCTGTGCTGGCCACATTGCTCGTTCCCAAAACTTGTTCTTCCTTCAACGTTACAGCCACAGGCCTATAAAAAGGAAGAAATACCTGGCTTCCATGTTGACTTTGATGATAGGTAATTTAGGAATAACAACTAGATGGCAAGTCCTCTTACAACATGCCACGTGTGTTTTTCGGTTTTTTTTTTTTCCCTTTTTTTCACGAGGGGTCTGTCTTTGGGTGTAATCCAGTGATGATAAGAAACCACCAAAGAGTATGTCACGCGGTGACTGTGTCGTTTTCGTTACAATTTTCTTGCGTTGCGTTTTCTTTTTGACAAATTTGGATGTACCGTCGTACTTATTGCCTATTGAGGTTTTGTTTTTCTGCTTTATGTCTATATTTTGTAATCAAATTATCAATCAAGCACGTGAATTTGATTTTGAGCTCTAATTGTTGTACGAATTAAATTTCCTTCATTTTGGTTGGTCACCAGACTATAATCTACATCGACTTAAATTATATATTGTGATATCAGGTTTGATACCGTAGCCAAAATTGAAAAAAAAAATTACGCAAAAGTAACAAGATCGAGTTCATTGTTTTGGATATGGAACATGCATAGAGAAGGAATAAGAATTATTATTAACCAATTTGTTTAAGCAGTTATTTGTATGTATCCCATAACATAGAAAGAATCAAGGAAAACTTAAATCATCTTGAACGGTAAAACAGACAAGTTTAAATAGAAAGAGGAATATGGTAACTCCGTTTCCAAACAATGGAGAATAGACTGACTTAAAGTCAACCACCGAGCTGGCAAAGCAGTGTTTTCATTGCAGGCCACCGCAGCCATCCATGAATAATTCGAGCTGGCAAGCTTTTTTTCTTCTAAAAACTAACATACATAAATTAAAATAAAAACTGCGTCGACGCCTATTTGGACGTACGGCAAACAGTGCAACTATGTCCAACACGCTCCAATTCAAAAGGGTATGAAGACTGTATGAAACGGACAACGAATGTTTCATTAAGTACTTATCTAATTGTTTTATAAATCTATTTTTATCTCTAGATTTAGTCTAATCTACTCAAATTATCTAACCAATTAGCAGCCAAATTCTATTTTAATAAATTATCAAAACATTTGTTTAGTGATAAATAAAGCAGCCAATTAGCAAACATTATCAAGGTTTTTTTTTTTTTAAGTTCATCGTTCAACGCAAATTAAAACAAATGATAAATACAATTTATTTATAGAGTTCTTTAGAAATGCAGTTTTTGTTGAAATTAAAAGAGTGTTTAGAAGGGTGGTGGGAACCAGTGATTAGAACCACATTTACTGTAACATGTGAGAGCTTTACACTATAGCAATTTTTTTTAATTGTTACTGTAGCATGTGAGAGCTTTACACTGTTCATAAATGAGTTTGTGGTGGGAACCACTTAGCCTGTAAAACGCGAATAAAGAAACACAAAAGCCAAAACTGATATTAACTTGTATAAGAATCTGAAATGTATTAAGAGAGTAAGAGCTTTACACTGTTTAGAACTGAGTTTGTAGTGGGAACCTGGTAAAACACGAATAAAGAAACACAAAAGCCAAAACTGATATTAACTTGTATAAGAATCTGAAATATATTAAGAGAGTAAGAGATTCAAATGGATAACCTATTTAAGAGATTAAATTATCCAATGTACATAGAAGTTGGAATAATTTGGCTCATATTGAATTTTTGAGGTTCAAATCTAACAATCTATTTAAATCACATTAAATGAAGAAATGTGATATTCAAAGTTCAGAATTATCATTATATTGAAAAATCCAACTTTGTTGCATAAAATTGTATTAAATATATTAAATTATTAGATGAGTGAATTATTCGCCCACCCAATATACTTTTTCTAACATTTAAAAAAAAAACAAAAAACAAAGAAGAAAAAGACAGGTTTTCTGTACGAGCTTGGAACAAAGGAGATCGTCGCCGTTGGGGTTGGGGTTGGGAGGCGGTGGGCCAACTTCCCAAGGCCCAGCTGGTCAACCCAAATCCACGAAAGTCTATTTTATGTGGACCCACCGCCACGAGTAAGAAGATGATTATGTGAAAGCTACTGGCCCGTGATCAGAACCCGGTCTTATGTGAAAGCTACTGGCCCGTGATCAGAACCGGGTCCCACCAAGTTTTGCTGGGCCGATCAGTTGCCTAGGATTGTACCCCTTTACCTACTCCATCAACCAGCATCCGCATTGTCCTCATGCACCGCCGCACTACCTTTTCATTTCCCCCATCGTCCTCCCCCGTCTCCCCGTGGCCAGGCCCAAAAGCTACGCCTACGAAATACGTAGACACACATTTCTAATTATTTTATTTCAGTTTTTTATTTTTTTTATTAGATTAGATTATTTAATGTTTTTCATTGAGCACGTAATATCTGCGATCACCCACCATACGACAGAAACTCAGAATCTTTGCATGACGTGAGGTGTGTATCACACAACTTGATATAAGGACAAATCTTACCCATGCATTAGCTACTAGTTTTTTTTTTTTTCTTATTAAAGGTAATTAAACTAAAATTTCTACGTACGTATTAGCCTATTAAGAGTGACACAAACACTGTGAGAAGTGGAAACAAATACAATGCTTATAATTTTCTTTTCCTTGATTGTCTTATTTGAATTCTGAATCACTTGTTGCATGCAATTTCGATATTAATTAATAATATATTTTATAATATATATATATATATATATATATATCTTTATATGGTTCTATGCATGCAATATTGACATATATTCATTAATGATTCATTTTATTTAGTTTATATATATCTTTATAGTTCCATTGTACCATTTCACTTTTCGGAGTTGTTGTGGATGTTAGAAACGTGGCAGTTGAATTATTGGGGGTATATAATCAAGGCTTAATTTTTTAGTTTAATACTGCCTTGCAGCCAGCTAGCTCTCTTATGCCTTTGATATCATGTTACATGTAGTCCTCTTTTGTTTTTTATTTTATTTTATTTTATTTGCCTTTTTTTTTTAAGTCGTCGTTGGAAGCGGTGGTTGAGTACTTACACCAAAATGCACCGTCTGATTCTAATGATATGATTTTCTCCAATTCCATCCATGATTTTTTCTTCCAATTCTACTGCATTTCAGATTTGCGACCCAATTATTTAACTTGATGGCTCTCTTTTGAACATGGGTTACTAATTCTGTTCACTTTCCTGACTGTTTAATATTTTATTATTATAAAACAGTACTGATTAATAATTATTTGTGTGTTCGGAAGATCTGTTTAGCTACAAACTAGGTGGTCAAGCCCTAGTTATATACGTACTTCAACTACTGAAACTGTCAAGTCTCTTTCCCCAATTAGTACCAACCTTCATGTGATAACCCGCGATTAATTTATGAAGCCATTAATACCAGATAATGCATTTATATAATTATATGACGATTTCAAAATACATAGTTTAAATATTGGCGTCCACGGGTATATAATATATACTTCCTTCGAAAATTCATGTAATCATAGTGACATAATTTGCTAAAGGAGACTCGTAGACTATTTGAAACATCCGTTGTAATTTACATTTGAATTTTAAAAGCTATAGCATATGAGAGTGTCATACTAAAACCACTCTTTGCTTTTTATATAACTACTAAAAACTTTACACTATTCACATTAAAACTGAGAAGTTAGAACAGAAGTTTCAAACGATGGTCAAGAACACAAACACGTATAATATTTAACATATACATTGTACATAAAATTAAGAGAGATGGCGAATATGCCAAAAAAAAAAACCATGAGAGAGAGAGAGAGACTCGGTCCATATTATATGCGTGTGTGTTCGTAGGAATTAATATTGTAGATTAATGAATCAGTATTATTGTATTATCTTATGTAGTTATATATTATGAGGTGTTTATGCTTCAGATCAGTTCACATTAATTTTCTCAATCAAAGCGGTGAAAAAGGTGTGTAACAAATAGCATGTAATTATTACGGTCTTTAGAAAATAATAATAATAGTAATAGTAGAAATAACAACAACAACGGCAACCTAAAATACAATTGGGTCAAAGAGGATTTCATAGTTTCCGAAAGCAAAAATTAAGATGCAAAAGGTGAAAAACGAATAAGTAGTAATGTTCAAACATATTATTAGCTTTGCTTTATATTACTATACTCCTTTGAATTTGATGTGTACGACAGGATAAAATTAATAATTTATTATCCTAAAATATTATCAGTATGTGCGCTTAGATATTGTTTGTAGACACGTGTTGTCTATTCGTATATTTCTGTTTAGAGGTAAATATCTAATCATCTAACACCAGCGGCGCTAGTCCAGTAGTTCCAAATTCTTAAGAGGAACAATTTTTGGTTAAAAAGCCAAGCAGGGTGCATAAATATTAAAAAAAAAATCTAATTATCTACGTGTAGTAGTATAGAAATGTCCTTAGACGTAATGCGTAATCATGATGTTACACTTGCATCAATAATCTTAATCCACAGAAAATGGAAAATAAATAGATCAAACGAGAAAGTGACTTTGTAATTTTTTTAAGTTTCAATTTGAGGTCGGAACATAGTACGTGTGTTTTACAGCAAGCTAGCCAGCGAAGCCTACCCAAAGGAAAAACCCCACTTTTAAGGGAAGAGTTTCTGTCCCAGTGTCATGTGGAAAAGCTAGTTTTTTTAACCCCATACTTGAAGCCAAATAATTGACTAATTCTCTCATGAAAGTTCCATGTTATGAAAATGTTTGTTTAACCGTCCCGCGTAACGAGTCAGAACAAGCCCATCGAAGTCATTATCATCTTTTGTCACCGTATCTTTCAACCCCTGTCTTTTTCCTTTCGCTTTTACACATTTCGAAAATGTATTATATTTATACCTAGGATAAGAAAATAACCTATAAGTAGATTATTTATAGAGTGTTTAGTATTATCAACTTAATCAATCAAAGCTTTTAGTTGTTACATCACAAAACTTTCATATGCTACAGTGTAAAAAAAATAAACTACAGTCTAAAGCTCTTATGTGTTATAATGTTTTTAACTAAAATTTATTCAAACTAATCAATACTTTCAAACACCCTGTTAACTAAATCTAAGGGTTTAAAAATTAACACTATCAGTAGGAACGTCCTTTGTATTGAACAAGAACCCATGTATAGAAGTCATTTTGGAAGAATATTGGACTCACTAAAGGAAAAATACTAATGTAATACATACGCAATATGACCCACTTGGCTCCTCCATCCATAAAAGTAGTCTTCCTCTTTATGCGAACGAAATATTGAATTATGTTTTTCTTCTAATAGGGATTAGTTTGATCGATAATATTATAGGAAAATGTGAACCACAAACATGTTCAACAAGTTCCGCGCATGAATTTCAAAGTGCCGGATAGGACACGTAATTTTACATTCTCTCTCCCAAAAATTCTAATATTTGGACAGCCGTGGACCACATTATAGTGATGAGCATTACCCCTTTCTATCAGGCCTTGCTTCCTGGTCAATGATCCTTGAAAGGAACAAGTTCCTCTTAATTCCGTCATATTAATAATTTGTGGCTGAGGTTGTAATAAAAGGAATAGACTGAAAAAAGGGCAATTGATTGAAGAAATATTTTATGGTTTAAAATGATCAAGAAATTAACAATAAGCTTTTGTATTTATTCCCATAGGAACACTATATATACGCACACATGCACACATATGTACGCCTATATGTGTGTATTATGTATGTAGTTCTCAATTACAAAAATCATGAGTCTCAAGAGTTCCGATTATCATAAATCCTTGTACGTGTTTTGAGATTTTCCTTGGCTAATGTGGACGCGAGATTAAGCATAATATTAAAGAAAAGTTGAGGGTAAAAAAAGTAAACTAAATTGACTCATAAAATGACTTTATAATAGCCAGTTTGCTGCGTTCTACTGTGCCTAGATCTCTTTCATGGAGTTGGTGAGATCATGACCACTAATAGAAACGTATCTCAGTTAAAGGCACTTATATCATAATTATACTAATTTTTTATTCATATTTTTAGATAAAGTTAAAAAAAAAAAAGAACATTTTTCAAGAAAGCTAATTTTTTACAATTTTCTTCTCAACTTTATATGTGATCGAAGGAAGGAAGGAAGAGAATATATGCATCTTTTTTAACCAGATTAGATTATCCGTTGGATTGGCAGTCTTACATTGACCAAGAAACGAAGGCTTTTGATGGGGTTTCCGTAGAAGGATAATACACGCTCAAGTCGTCTTCAACAAGGCATTTACTAAATCTGACAAAGACTTCAACCCCACAACTACCATTTTTCTGCTCTTTCTATCGCCATTCTTATTTCTTTGTATTGCAACTTTTCTTTGCTTGAAAGCACCGTGTTGTACACGACTCTTTTAAGTAGGAACGCCATGTGGTGAGCATTCTATGAGATTTTTTTTTTTTTTGCTTGCTTTATAATGGTGAATATGTCTTTTTAATGCAATTTATTTGTATCACTTTTTCATAGATTATATATAGTATTGCATGTTAGTATAGCTAGACCAGAGAAAAGTATTAGTAGTGTTGAGAAGAGAAAAATGCCCACTAAAGACGCATTAGTCAGAAGTGCTCCACAAGTTATGAGAAAAAAATTACAATACGTGTTTAAATTATTGTTATGGAATTAAAACCTAACACAATATTTAAAATATCTTAAAAATGTCTTTAATGATATAGTAATTATCTTAATGATATTACATATTGTACTATATAATTACATATAAATAGTTTTAATGATATCATTATGAGACATTTGTAGAATTTTTATAAATTAGAGTTATATTTTAATTCAATAGATGTAATTGGGCCAATTGTGTCGTTAACCTCTAGGTTATGGTATAAAAAAAAAAGGCCCATTAGCACTATAGGGTGGGTTTTGGAAGTCCTTAACCATTGACGCTGATAGGGGGCCCAAGAGCCCTTGTCACCATCTTTTTATGATGAATCGGGTCATACTCATGACTCAGATTATGACCCATCTAGATAGATCCAATATAAATCTTCATTTATATCCGTATGAGAATAAAACTACAGATAAAACTAGTCCCCATACCACTAATAAATTTAGTTTTTATATCTAAGTACCAACTTTTTAAAGTGATAATGATATTCCTCTAATGGACATGGACTTTAATTTTCTCGATAATGTTCGACTCAATATTAGGCTTTTCTAATTGATGGCAAAAAGCAAGCAACTTTTTCTTTGAAAGACTATACTGGCAAGAGGCTATGATCGCCTCTAAGTGGGTCATGAACCAGAGGAAGACAACTTTTACGGAGAGGATACTCTAATGTATCACGTTTATGAAAATATTAGGTGACTACTAACTAACTATAGTTTGAGAGTGTCCAGGAACCAAGTTTTAATATCAATGTTTCAACTGCTATAATATAAAGCTTTCACGTACTCACGTGCTACAGTGTAAAGTAAAAAATGTGTTACATTATAAAGTTCTCGCATGCTATAATTTTAAGTTTTAACTTCTAATTTTAACTTGGTTTTCAAACACTGTCTTTATAAATAGTACCAACCCTAATTTATATTCTCTAGCACACACTTTTTACGAGTCTAGAAGGTTCTAAAAAAATATGTTGGAATCGGGTAGCTTGGCAGATTTCGAGACGGAATTTGAAAGGCTCCAAAAAAATAATTGCAACTGGGTAGGTTCCAAGTTGAACACGATAGTTTCCAATCGGCACCCGTAGTGCACGACCGGAGGTGGTCGACACTTCTTTTTTCCAAATTGAAACTTGGTAGGTTCTAATCCAGCATTGGTGCCAACAATAGGAGGTGGTTGGTGCTTCTTTGTTTAAACAAAATGATAGGATTTGGTAGGTTTCAAATTGAAACTTGATAGGTTCCAATCCCACACCCGCGCCAACGACTAGAGGTGATCAGCGCTTCTTTGTTTTAAAAAAATATGTTAGAATATGGTAGGTTGCAATGAGAAACATGTTAGAATATGATTGGAACTTGTTAAAATATGTTAGAATATGATTGAAACCTGTTAGGTTTCAACTTGCAACCTACCATATTCTAACATATTTTTTTAAAACAAAGAAGCGTTGATCACCTCTGGTCGTTGGTGGGTTCCGACAGGTTCATGATGGAACTTGGTGGGTTCTAAGATTGAACCTGGCGGGTTCCAATAAAAGAATGGTAACTTGATCATTTAATAATTTACATTTTTCATTAAATGGATAGTTTTGAAAAAGGAGGGCAATCTCAAAAAGATGTTAAGTTGCTCAGAAATCATTCTACATGAACCTCAAATGTTGGGCCTAAAAAAGTCAGCCCAAGCTTGAGCCCAGTTGTCAAAATGCAACACTTGCCACAGAGTGACCAACCGTTAAGCCAGAAACTGAGCCCAATATCAACTCTCACAGATACCCGACTACAAGTTGGGCCAGTCGACCCATATGCCAGCAATGAGAAACATATAAAATAATAGCCTTTGGCCTTTTAGAGAACAAAGTTTTTAGAAGTAAATGCCATGAGTATCTAGTCTTTAGAAAGAAAAGCACTAATATAAACAAAATATGATGGCAAAAAAAGGCAAAAAGACTAGATAGACCAAGGGGATATGCTCTGCAATTTGCCAATGCGAGGCTAAAAGAAAAGGTAAGTGCGTACGAGGGGGTTTGCAGATGCAAGGAAGTAATGCGTTGTTCACCACCAAATCGGAGCTATTTCACAGTATTACAATGTGTGTGGCCCACCCATCTCCCACATGTCCATAGTTCTTGTGGCCCTCCCACAGTCCCATCCTCTTAACCTACTTGTCCCCTATCTCCACACACGATATGTATCTTTCCCTTTTTTTTTGCTGAAAAAAAATTATTAGTGTCATCCTCCCCGTCTCTTTCATCTAGGGGTGGCAATTCGGGTCTACGTGTTGAGTTCGAGTCAGGTTAAGCCTTTATTTAAAGAGCCAACACGCCATTTCAAACCTGACCCGTGATCCGACAAGTCAAAAAAAACCCAACCCATACATGCCCTGACATGTCGACGGGTTGACACGACCCGACCTGTACAACCCGTCAATATGCTACTTTGTGCATGTTCATATTGACACGACACACTGACCCGCTAAACCCGCAACATGATAGACTCAACAATAAGCTTACAAAATAAACAATAACCAAACAAAACAAAACCATAAAAAAAGTTAACAAAACTTTGTATAAGTTTAATAAAAACAAATATGCTAGAAATTAGAATCATGTCAAGTTGGATATACAACAAATGTTAGACTAATTTGAAACCTTAAAATTAATTTCAGGTTATACGGGTTATATTAAAGTCACACGGGTTCAATTCGTGTTACACGGGTTGATTAACAATTTTTGGGTCAATTTTAGATCAACCTGATTTCGACATGTTTTTAGCGAGTCATTGCAGGTTGATTCCGTGTTGATTTGGTTGACCCGAACCCGACCCGTTTTTTGCATGAGTCGGACCGGTTCGACCCAATTCCAACTCGAAGCGTATTTTTCCAACCCTAATCCGTATTTTTTTGTGTCAGGTTTATATCGTGTCATCGTGTCGTGACTTGAATTGCCGACCCTACTTTCATCATTACAGAAATCTTAAAATCTACTAATAAAACGGAAGAGACCTAACCTCATTCCCTACATCCCGGGGCCATCAATATATATCTTCTCTTCATTTTTTTTGCAGTGAAAACTAAAAAGAAAATAAAAACTTTCATGAAAAGTATCCGACACTAATCGCAGTCACTTCTTTCCCCACCACCACCTATCACGTGCACGCATAGGACTCAGCAACAAAAATACAGCTAGATGTTACCATATACATATATGTAGACACATTACACTAGCTAAATACACCACATTGTAAGGTAGCCAGCGTTAGCTTACAAATTGATCACTATAATCGGCCATACCTTTTATTAATTTCCTTGTAAATTGACACATTGGGGTTCTTAAATCTCATCCAATGAAAAGTGCTAGGATATTATTTTAAGCTACTGGTTCAATTTTCATAAGCCTTTAGTGAGACTGTGGTAGGGCATTTTGTCTCTCCACGCAAAGTAGTTATGGCTCAATGATAACATTCTTTTGATGAGAGGTTTCTTTAGTCGCATCCAAATAAAATTACTACGATTAATTATCATAATTTTTAACTATCAAAAGGAGGGAGACAACTTCAAACAAAGAACCATCGTGCGACGATTTGAAATGTGCAATTATAAGCATTCGTGCTTAGGACTAAGAACCATAGTCTTTTGCTTACGACGAACAACTTGAAAATCGAGGCCTAGTTTCATGAGCAATAGCGACCGAAGTAACCGAGCTATCACAGACATCGAGGATGGGTTAGTTGTAATTAGAGGAGAGCGTGGCTAGCTCAATTAATGAGCGATACATGAATACGCACGTAAGTGAACACCATAGGTTGATTCTGGCGATTCTTAATATAATCTTGATCTTCCCTATATTTCCCATCTTATGTTCTTGAGTGACTTAGAAGGAATGATGGGTTTAACTTCTAAGCTCATTTACTATTGTCTTGAATGGTTTAGTCTGGACTACAAGTTATCTATTAGTGGTTGCTCATCTTCTTCTTGGACTCCTACTTAACAGCCTCGTGCTCTTTATAGGTATGTCAAGTCCTTGCTTAATTCAAACTCTATATGTTGTTGTGGCGGTTCTTTTTTTTTTTTTTTAACTTAATTTAGAAAAATCCCCACTCTACGTTTTATAATAGACTCACATGTGCGTTTAAATGATGGAAATTGAGGTATAAAATATAACGGAAGTCAACCACATGATTACCTGTTGAAATACTCTGCATTATAATAAAACCACGGACCAGAAGTTCAAACTCTTTAATTTGCTAAAGTCCCATTTTCTTGGCTTGACATCAAGCATGTTGATTATTTTCCGAGCACTGTGTTTGTTCTTCCGTCTGTCAAAACTCTGTTTGGTGTTGACGCACGTCTAGAAGTTAACAGCATTAAAGGCTACGCACATTTGAAATATTTGGTCCTTCATGGTGAAAATTCATTAGTATAATTAACCATGGTAATTTTCCCATGTAATCATTCAACGTGGCATTAAAATTTGAAAAGAGATAGACCATAGGGTCACCCACCCCAGTCCCATCTAGCTTTATTTTTATTTACCACTAGGGGTCGGACTAATTATAGCAATTAAAACGATTTTTTTTTTTGGATATTTCTTTCAAATTTGGCGTGCTTGAGTGTTTGAGTTTAACTTTGACACCGACATGATCATATATTAAAAAATCACTTTTAAATAAAAAGAGCTCCTTTGAGTGAGCTTCTCTACCTATTTTCGTCAATATATTGGACTTTGTAATCTTCTGGAAACAAATGCTTATGTGGCGTTGAAAAAACATTTGTGATTTTTGGATTGGGGCAGTTGGACAACTAGCCCGTCCAAAAAATTTTTTGGACAAATGTCTTTTTTTTTTATTTTTTTATTTTTAGGCATCACAAAACTAGCTTTTTGGCCATCAAAACAGTTCAAGTTTTTTTTTGTTTTTACCATGGTTAGGTTCCTCTTTTCGATACAGTCCTTTTGCTCTTTTCTTTGAAAAAACTGGGACAGTTTTGGTACAAAAAAAAAACTTTTTTTTAATGTAAAAAAAAAAGATGTCATTCATCAAATTTTAAATTTTCTTAACTCCTTTTTTCAAAATTTCTCGTGATTTTTGCATACCGCATTAGTCCTTGATTCCAGGCAATGCTATTATGAGAACATCGACTCTACGGTTTTTGATATTCACTGTTTAAATCATAGTTTTCGATTTAAATTAATTTTGTTTGAACATTTTTCTCATAAAATTTAAATTGTTATTGTATTTTTAATTTAAACTATATTTTAAAGTAAGTTTCCAATCCCCTTGTAATTAAAATTTTTTAATATTTATTTTCATAATTTGTGAGTGTTATATTTTTTATTGATACAATAATTAATATTAAAATATAAGAAATTGCATGTTTGATTCAAAAAATAACAACTACCAACACATAAAATAATAACAAAAGATTTAAAATTAAAATTGGTGTCTCTTACACCAACTCACAACCATTTGATAGGGAAAATACTTGCTTAGAGAGAAAAAGAAAATCTAAATGGCATTCGAATCATAAGTTTAAACTGCACGTTTAAATTAATATACTATCGTAATTTAAATTTTGTAAAAAAATATTATTTTAGTCAAATCAACGAACCAAATATCACCTCAATCTACTCTCAAAAACAAAAAGTATCACTTCAATGTCTGAACACTGGCCTCATTGCGGCTCAGGTAATATAATGTTGCCCACAAAACGTCATTCCTTGACGAGCCGCATGGCAAAGTGCGATCCACACCACTCAAAAATCATTAAGGTCTAAGAGGCCATTATGATTCTCCTAAGTTTAAAATTTTTAATCCTATCCAAGTCCTATGCACGAAACTACAACACAAAAAAAAAAAACAAAAAAAAAAAAGCACAACTCGTTCCCGAAGATTCAAATCCTGTCTTATTTGAATCCTCATAAACGAGTTATGCTTTTTTTTTTTTTAATAATGTTTAATTAATTATATTATAATATTTTATTTAAAAAATTTAAAATAATATTTAATTTATTTTTTTAATAATTTTTATTAAATAATATGTTATAATATCCTTAGTTTGGAACCATTTACAACACTAAAAATTAAACTAATAATTTAAGTTGGATTTCGAATTGCTAAAAGTGGCTTTTTCTCAGAGCCCAAAACAGAAGGAACAACACTTGCACGATTCAAATTAGTGCTTCTTTTTTCGTGTCTTCAAGCTAATGCAAATTAATTCTCTTAGTCTCAAAGTGAGGTGGGTTAGTGTACTAAATAATATTATTACGCGTTGAATCGTGAATTATCATCAACACAAGTTACTTCAACCTGGTAATCATTAACACTACTTAGTACAATATTCACTATTCCCAATGAAACATGGGGAAAAAATTAAGCTCAGAAGACAAAAAAAGATATATAACAAAATCAATTCTAGCCAAAATTTATAGTTGGTGTAGTATAAAGTTTTTTTGTGCAAAAGTGATAAAATAAGAAAATAAGCTATTGTTTAATGCTCTCACGTGTTACAGCTTTAAATTTTAACCATACTTTTCAAACACCTTATAAAATAAAAATTGTTGTATTGCATTATAAGCATGGAAAAGGTACACCATCATTGGCATTAGCCAACATGTTAATATATTCGTTGTAATTAAGCAAAGATATTATCGACCGATCAATCTCTATTAATTCTAGAACTAATTATATAATTTCTGACGACGCAGTTCGACAAAGACAAACTCAATCGTTTCTTTCGATTACGTATGTAACTATTAGGAGTTGAATTTAGGGTGCAAAACAGCTCAGCTTGCTGGATAATGAAGCATACGTAATATACCCAAAAATTATATGACCAATTAAAAAAATTTTCCACAAAGCTTTTTAATTTTTTACATATATAATATGAACAAATAAAGTACACATATTATATGGTTTCTCATACACGATACAGACTCGGTCTCTTATTTGTATGGCCATGAACATTGATTTTACGTGAATTGCCATACGCATGATAGCGTAAGCAATTAGGAAAATATTATCTCGAATTATTTATTGCAAAAGGTCAGGAATTAGTGAGGCAATTTTATTTTCTGAAGAATTGAATCAAATATTAGGTACACCACTTAGGTAATTAGGCGAACAAATTATTTGTTTTGCAAGAAAAAAAATTTATTTATTCATATTTGGTTGAGTGATGTCTCAAAATTTACTAATTTTATACATTTCGCGTGGTTAAAAGTCTAATGATTGGTACATCAACTTTAAAAAACTTTTTTAACATTTAATCATTTCTTATCCTCATTAAAATTATATTACGCGGCTTTTCTTAAATAAAAAATAAATTTTGTATCTTTTTGGATATAGATATGGTATATACATTTTTTTATGTACTTGTCTAAGTTAATTAGTACGGTCACTAAAAAAAAGGTGCAATAAGTACGAGGCGTGTTTGGCTCCCTGCCCGCCAAGCACTTGAGGTAGATTTATGTGTGAAGCCACGTGTGGTTGAGGTTTTAAGGAGTAATGATTCTAGACGCAGAGCGCACATGGATGGATAAAAAGTGCACCCATTTGACTGGGCTCATTTTTCAATCTTTCTCTACCGTGCGATCTAGATCCAACGTTTGAAAGACCATAACAGGATAAAAGTACAAGCGTGAACTTGCTGGAACAGGTGGCGCGCAGCTCAGAAATTTACAGTTGTAACTGGTTCTTGTCGCAGTCCCAACAGAGAATATTGCCACGTTATTCTCGCAGTCTTATTCTTTTTTCTCATTTCATATTGTTAGGAAAAGCTGAGCTATTGGAACATATATATATATAAGGACACAAAAATACGTTAATTTCAAATTTGTTCGTGAAAAAAAGGTATTATCTCATTTTGTCCCTGTCATTTAGAATTATACAAAACTCCCGTGTGAGTTTCTCTTGAGTTGCAAGATTGTTACTTCTACCACTGAGATGTCGTTTTTTTACCGAATTCTATTACGTGCTTAGTTGAGAAGAGGAAATATAGGAGCATGATGAAATGCAGGACTTGCGAGCAAAAAAGTAATAATAGTGAGAACTAAATTTGTGAATTTTTTTAAAGGAGTTTCTAATGGTTTAATGTTGTTATAGATCCCTAAACTTTTTAAGTAATCAACCATATAGTTTTCAATATAGTTTTATAGGCAAAAACCTCATTGAATTAAATTTTTAGTTATAATAATGGCATAATCATCTACTTCCTCTAGTTTTTTTTTTTTAATAAAAATCACCGTATATTAATTTTATATCATAATAATAATAAAAAAAGTAATATCAACCATTGATTCAATTTTAAGTTTGAAATATAGTAAAAACCACTAGTTAGAACCACTTTTATTGTAGCATATGAGAGCTTTATACTGTAGCAATTTTTTTTATTATTACTGTAACATATGAGAGTTTTATACTATTTATAACTGAGTTTGTGGCCGTGTTGCCGGGGTAAAACTTTCTCCCAAATCCTATTATATCATCTCTAAGAATCCAACTCAACCAAATACCACGCTTACCACCTTCCACAACAAACCTCGCGAGCTGCACCGCTAAGCAACCCCCTGTCGCCAACAGTGCCCCTTCCCCTTCAGGCTTAGTTGCCATGGTGAATCCCCCTTTCCTCCCGCACCTTAGCCCCATCTGCCATCTCTGTGATCCCAATAAACGTTATAATCGTTGCATAATTTAATGATTTTCCATCGCCGTAATCTCCTCTCTTATTGTCCATACTCCATGCCCCCTAATTGAACTTTGCTATTATAATCTCCCCCTCCAATGCCACCGCTCTTGGACTCGGCTCTGCCATGGAATTGATTCAGGCATCGAAAAGTGTTGAGATTACTTTTTTCCCATCCTTTTGCCCTCTCTTACAAGCTTGATTTCCTGTTTTTTGATAAGACATTTATGTGGGATGCATGTGACATTTTTTTTAACTAAAATTAAATAGAAGCTAACAGTTAGACTATCCTAGCGATAAAAAATTAAATTTAAGAAGGTTTTTGTTTCAAAAAAAGAAAGATTAGATATAAAAAAAATGCATAAATTTAAAAGTTTAGGGACTTCCAACGTCGTTACAAAATTAAATGAGGACATTTTTGTAATCAAGAATTAAAATATTGATATCGACAGAAATATCAGCACTTAAATTTACATAAATATCGACGGTAATATCAACATCAATAGAAATTGGTGTAAAATACGAAAGTTATGTTAAACCATTTTATTTTTAGATGAGACTTAGAAACTTTAAAATTGTTAATGATACGTATTTTAAATAAACTTTTCAACCAAATTACTAAGTATGTAATGAATATAAATGGTAAAAAATGATCATGATAAATAATAATTAATTGATCTCAAATTGAGCAAATTAATTAAAAGTCAACTAATACAAGTGCTTTGAATCTATAATTTTATCCAAAAATAATAAAAAAAATTCAATACCAAAGAGAGCTTCTAGGAGGTTTTAGGAAAAAAAAAAAAAAAGAATAATAGAGAGCTTGAAAAGTGTGGTTAAAATCATAGTTGTAGTTTAAAACATTGTAACATATGAAAATTTTACACTGTTGTTTTTTTAATATATTTTTAGTGTAGCATGTGAGAGCTTTACATTATTTGGTAATAAGAATTATGGTTCTGATCGAGATTACCAAACACCTTATAAAGCTGGTAAAGTTATAGAGACAGAAGAAATAATGCGAAAGAAGCTTTGGAGGTTGCTATTGAAAGAAATTAAAGGTCTATTGTGATTGTTAGTGACTCTAAGATTAGAGTTGATATTTTGAATCATATGTCCCAGTGTACGGATTAAATTAAAAATTAAATTTATAGCATTGAAAGGTGAAATTATAAAAGATTATATAAAAAAGTGAGTAAAATTAAATTAAATTTTATATTTTAAAGTAATTCAAAAAAATTATATATTAAGTTTGAATATTTTGTCGATTTTTTTTTATATTTTTACGAAAATTTTCATAAAATTTTTAAAAATTTAGTTATTTTACATTACATTTTTTTACAAAAAATAGATATTTTAATTAAAATATTTATCTTTCTGAAAATTTTTACAAAAATTTTTAGAGATTTTATGAAAAAAATATGACATCTTGTTTTCATATGGATACTTTGAAAGTACAAAAAAATAGAAGGAAATATCCACGGAAATGTTGGTTTTTCAACCTGGTCTGCAATCAAGTGGAAACCGGATGAAACGACGACGTTTCAATGGTGCCGACGGTCCCACCTAGCACACCAATCAGAAAAAATCTGACCACAGCACAGTGCTGTGATGACAGTCGCATCAATCAATTCCCAATGCCGTCGATTCCTTGTGAACATCGCGTCTTCTGAGCGTCGGATCTCGTCCCAGCGAACCTCTCGTTGTGGTGTGTGGGCCCCACTTGACAAGACCTTAGCGTACCATGTATTGTATTCAAGATTTTAAGTAGTCTGTCATCGACGAGAGTGCCACCGACCCTGTAGCTCTATTCCATACCCATATACCCGAAAAAAATAACTATCATTATAATAAAATTAAAAAACAAAAAGAAAACCAGGCTATTAAATACACAATCCACTAGATCATCATCTCCTTCAACGGCTGGTTTTTCCTTTTATCCGCATTGCTTTCACCATGAGATTTTATTAGAAACCCCCAAACGAAAACTTCCAGACATCAATAATAACACTTAAAACAAACATCTAAAAACTCTGAAATTAGGATTGTCTCTACAATGGTGTCTCTGGAAGATTCGCATTCCGGTTCGACCCGTTTCCCTCTGACCCGAAACCACTACACGGCGGCGGCGAACTCGTCGTCCAGAATTAGCAGACACACTGGCCGGTCGATGCGGACCATTCGCTCCAACTTCTTCCAAGACGATCACAGCTGCTCCACCACTCAAGCTTCGGGCTTTGTGTCGGAGAACTTGACGGAGTCAGTCATGGACATGAGGCTTGGCGAGCTCTCCTCTCGCACCAACAAGTCCGTTAAGTCGACTTCCACGGACGAGGAGTTTCTCGAACTTTCTCAGGCCTTTAGTGACTTCTCCGCCTGCAGCAGCGACATCTCCGGCGAGTTGCAGAGGCTCGCGTGCTTGCCGTCGCCTGAGAACGCTCCGAAGTGCGAGGAAGCTGCGGAAGATTCTACTCCGGAGCCTGAGCCTTGCCTAGGGTTCCTCCAGAGGGAGACCTTCTCCACAGAGATAATAGAGAGCATTTCGCCGGAGGATCTCCAGCCGACGGTCAAGATCTGCGTCGACGGCCTCCAATCGCCGTCGATCGCCGTTAAACGATCGGCGGCGGCGAAGCTTAGGCTACTCGCGAAGAATCGCTCCGACAATCGCGTCTTGATCGGTGAGTCCGGTGCTGTACCTGCCTTGATTCCTCTACTCCGGTGTAGCGATCCCTGGACGCAAGAGAACGCCGTCACGGCATTGCTCAACCTCTCTCTCCACGAAGGTAACAAATCCCTAATTACTCGCGCCGGAGCCATAAAATCGCTGGTGTACGTCCTCAAAACGGGGACGGAGAATTCGAAGCAGAACGCGGCGTGCGCGCTTCTCAGCCTGGCGCTAATCGAGGAGAACAAGACCTCGATCGGAGCCTGCGGAGCAATTCCGCCTCTGGTATCTCTCCTCCTGAATGGATCAACAAGGGGGAAGAAGGACGCTCTGACGACGCTGTACAAGCTCTGCTCGGTGAAGCAGAACAAGGAGAGGGCGGTTAGTGCTGGCTCGGTGAAGCCGCTGGTGGAGCTGGTGGCTGAGCAGGGGACGGGGATGGCGGAGAAGGCGATGGTGGTGCTGAGCAGCTTGGCGGGGATTCAGGAAGGGAGGGAAGCCATAGTGGAGGAAGGAGGGATTGCCGCACTTGTTGAAGCGATCGAGGATGGTTCAGTGAAGGGGAAAGAGTTCGCGGTTTTGACGCTGCTTCAGCTTTGCGCCGACAGCGTCAGGAACAGAGGGATGCTGGTCAGGGAGGGTGGGATTCCTCCTCTGGTCGCGCTTTCTCAAACTGGAAGCATGAGAGCGAAGCACAAGGTCGGTTTCTTAACTTTGATTACCGATACAACTGATTATGAATTCGTTTGATTATGCAATTACGAGCTTGGATTCTTTTCAATTTTGTTGGTGATTTGCAATTTTGCATATTAGCTTATAGATTCCAATTTATAGGATTTGATTTTTAATGGCGTTGAGGTTGATTCTCTTGTTCAGGCTGAAACGCTTCTTGCATACTTGAGAGAACCGAGACAAGAAGCCTCATCTTCGAGTCCTTGAAGCTGAAACAGAGTTGAAAACTTACCACTTAGACAAAAAAAAAAAAAAAAAATTATACGGTGTGGAAGGTTGTTTGTGTATATAGGGGAGATTGGCTTGTGTTTTTTTGGTTCTCTTTTTATCTTCTTCTTCTTCAATTGTTTGTACAGCGTGGTTGAGAAACTAGGAAGAACGAATGTAGAGGGGAAAAACTAGAGGGTAAAAAAATGACTTTTTAGATGTATGATTTTTAACTGTGTTTTGGGTTTTTTTTTTTCCTCCCACGGTTTTCCCCCTTTTTGTTTACTTCGATTTTCTGGAGGTGTGGCATTCATGTTTTGCCTTGTGGATTTTGGGTTTGATCTGATTTGGGTTATGGTCCTTGTGTTTGGTTTGGACTACCCAATTTTGTTAAAAAGTTTTGCTGATCTTTTTTTCTTTTTACCTAGCGAAGGTGGAAGAAATCATGCCATTACTCGGAGCATGTCTTTATTTGGTGCTATAACTTGTAGCTTCAGTTTGTGTTATATCTTATATGTACTACTACATATGTACTCTGGATCAGTAGATCTTACTGGAATCACGGAACTATTATTCTCGATTCACTATTTATTTTTTTTTTTCAAGATTTTGCAAATCTCTTCCTGATACTTTTCGCCCTGGTGGTGCCAAAAGCGTAATTTAAACGACTTCTTGGTGAATGATATAGACCTCTGATGACTGCTGTCCATACCATCTTTACGCTTCCCTTAGTAACGTGAAAATCAGACTTTATTCTTAACTTAATAGCCAGTATAATATCAGCAATTGAATCTATCTTAAATTTAATACCAGCAATTGAATCTGATATTTTGTGACTATTTAACTTCCTCCCTTTTTTTTAAGATGTTACAAGATTATCGATCAGACAAAATACTGAGCTGCCAAGCAAAAGAAAGACATCAATCCTGGGTTTGAGAATCTGGTTATACATTTCTTTTGTGAGAAGAGGAAAATGGGTGTGTGCTAACTTATGATGGGAGACCCTGTGGAACCCGGTTGGGCTTTGGTGTAAAGTAAAGCTCATCGGGTGTGTCATAGCATCACCACCTGTCGTACATGCACATATCTGGCAAAGTCCACCAGCCGATCCGTCCTAACCCCACACCACAGACACGCCACAAGATGAGATTTTGAAAAAAAATTTTTGTATGCTGCGTCTCTGTGTGTGTGTGTGTGTGTGCGCATGAGTGTGTGAGTATTTCTTTCCCTTTCCTTGTCGTGACTCCATCATGCATTAGCTGGCAAGAGCAGGTATGTTTTGTCCCTCTGCTTGTTTGGGTAGATTGCAATCTCGAAAATTAAAAATCCAATCTTGCAATTTTTTTAGTAGCTTTTGAATAACCAGAGTGTCGGTGCCATTCATAGAATAATAAGTATTTAACCCTTCTTATCTTTGACTATCATATTTATGGGGTGGTGAAAAGTGTTGGGTGTTCGTAAAGCAAAATCGGGATTTTATTCTTTTATTTTTTATTTTGTATTTTTTACATCTGTGTCTTTTCCCTTCGGCATTATATTTCTTTACCACGAACTTGATTACCTAAAGAAATTTTCGTGATACCAACTTTATAAGCAATCTTTTTTCTTTCTGTCTTTCTCTTTTTGGCTTTTGGTTTCCCTTTCGTGATAATAGTGAGCTTATCTTTTTTGTAATCAATAGCTTACAAGTTTGTTTTCCTGCTAAAAAATTGAATTGGTTTCCGGTTGCCAATTGCCATTGGATGAAAGTCACCGGTTTCTCTTTTCCTGTGAGATCAGGGCCAGACGGCATATTTTTAGACACAAACATGAGTAAAAGTCTTTTGTCAAAAAAATAAAAAAAAATAAAAAGCATAAAAATATAACTAAAAGGTCTAGAAGACTAGAAATGATCCAATTAATTATCCTCCTCTTAACCACGAAACCATTTGCTTGCTGGAATATTAGGTCCCATTTGGAATGGTCCAAGGGTGAAATTCTGGGCCATCTTAGGAAATTAGTGGTCAATTGTATAACAGGAACCATTTAATTCTAGAATTCAATAGTTTACTGTCCTTTGACTTCATAATTTAATGAAGAAAAAGGTCCTATACCCCATGAATTCTTTTAAAAGAATCTGGAAGAATTTAATTTTTATAACAGTTAATTTCTTGTTCATTGGTTACTTCCCTCGCATATGTATTTAACATCTCTAGTGCAATAAAAATTTAGGTAGATACCTATGACTAATCCTGAACATGTAACATAAAAGAAACAAAGTATATATTCTATATAACAATGACTTTGCTAAAAGCCAAAAGATGTATTTATCCATACCATTTATTACGCATTTATCCAAAAAGATACATTTGTTACACATACATTCAAAGCTATTGTTATGCAAAATAAATGTCTCATTACGCCTCAGCTTTCACCAATTACACATGTAGAACTGGTTGAAGGATTGGAGATAAAACCCTAAAAATTTATCGAACGATGCTTGAAAAAATTATTGTGTTGTTTGATTTATCGGTTCAGATTGAAAAAATTTCAATGCAAACCAGTTTTGCTATGGTATTTTTTAATTTTCAAAGTATTTTTACCTCAAACTGACAATTTAAACCAACAATTTGAAGGCCCTCAGTATTACTCTTCTAACAAGGGTCTAGACTAGGTGAGGGTACATGGGGACCTTTGAACAACGTAGATGTTTAGCTTAGTTGGTCAGGTGTCAAGATTGGTGACAGCATTCCCCTAGGGGCCTTCCTATTGAAGACTACCATTCATGTAAGGCTTAATTATGCTGGTGGTCTTGTCAGGTTGCAATCAATAATCGGTGTCCTGCAATCTTCATTGGAGTAATTAGCAGTTAATTCCTTTTTTGTTTTGATTTGGATACAATTCGCTGTCAATGGCCTTCCAAGAAGCAAAGCAACTGTTGCTCAACTCTGGGCAAAGATTTCTTTGAGGAGGTTATTCAAGCCAACCACTTAAGTGTCGTATTAGAAATTGAGCAGTCATTTTCCAAAAAAAAAAAAGAAAAAGTATTTTGCTCAAACTCATCATCTGACAAGGAGATTAAGGAGGCTTTGGGAGCACAATGTGGTCGTGAGATTCTGAGAGTGTTGATTCAAACACGTGTGACATGTTTGACAAACCGGTTTGAACTGAAAAAATAAGCTCAAATACTGTAACATATGAGAGTTTTATATAATAGCTGCAGAGACTTTTACACTGTGGATAGTTTAAACTAATATGTTCAAATCGGTGCGCCAAACATGATAGTAAGTGCTCAATTGTTAAGTAATTAATGCTCCATAGCTTCAATGCTCCATTGGCAATTAGCTAGTCGTATAATTCTACATTGTGTTCATAAGATATGCATGTATATATATGTGTGTGTGTGTATGTATGTATAGTTCTTCATTATGTTATTCATTAAGTGTGGAATCTTAAATTCCATTAAAAATATCTTCAAAAAATAAAAAATTCCATTAAAATTTGGGTTATTTTTTTGCGAATAGACTGTAGAGTAAATAAGCCAAATAGCATTCATATATTAGGCTCAACAGAATCTGGTATGGCCAATTTTTCTAGAAAAGTGAATTGATGCTCACAAGTACGTGTTCAAAAATTTAAAACTTTGGCATTTTAGCTTAAAAGGTCACAATTAAAAGCCTTACAAGCGACTAATATAAATTCACTTGTTTTTCAATTTAGCCTTGTTAGCACCCTCGCATAAAATTTCGTAGTCTTGACTATTTTCTCTAAACGTCAACAATTATGAGGGACCAAACCAAGCAAACATATAAATAATATATATATTAGTAGTAGCTTCATTCATCGTAGTAAACGTCAAACAAGAGTTTATCCATAGATAAATTTGTAGTTCTTCTTGGTTAATGTTCATAACAAGGTGAAATAGTCAACAATAAAAGAATGTTCTAAGCCAAAGAAGAAGACGCTTGGCTCTTTCCATTAATCTCTGTCTTGGGACGAAGCGCCTTGGGTTTGAACCCGCGCTTGAGCAATTTCTCGACCTCCTCAAACGGCAGTCCCTTGGTTTCAGGTACTAGGAAATAGATGGCCACTAATCCAATCAAAGAGAATCCTGCAAAGAGTAGGAAAGTCCAGGCAGAGCCCAAAGCATTGGTGAGTGTCAAAAACGTCTCGCTCACAATGAGATTTGCTGTCCAGTTAGAAACCGCGGCAATTCCACCACCAGTTCCTCTGTATCTCAAAGGGTATATCTCTGAGTTTACAATCCAAGGAACGGTTCCCATTCCAGGTGCATATGCAATGATGTACAGCCCTAGAAGTAAAACTGCCAAGATTCCGATTTTGTTGGGGCAACCTTGAGTGTACCATACCCGACTTTCACCACGACATGCGCTTCTCACGCCATTATCAGCAATCAAACAAGCACCTGCATTAAACTGTTCACAAGAAACAAAAATGAAAATAAGAAAAAACTATCTTCATAATGGTATATTGATGAACTACAAAATGGCTTACAAGTGATCAACTGACTTACTTCACTTCCTTGGCTAGCACAGAAACCGCAATCTGCTTTCAAACATGACATGCAGCTCCATGACTGAGCATTCGGGGCTGAGATGTAAGCTGCACAAGTGGAGTTCCCACCAAAGTGAGAGGACTCCAAGCTGCCAACAGGCGGAGCATGGCTAGCAGCTTCGAAAAACACTGCAGATAAGGCAATAAGGCAAGCGATGATCCCGAAGAGGGAGACAAGCATCAGCCTTCTCCTTCCATATCTGTCCACTAGACACATACTTATAAGGGTTCCAACAACATTGAGACCAGAAGTGACGAGAGAAAGTGCTAGAGCCGTCTGATTGGAGGCGAACCCAGCAAACTGAACGATTGTTGGGCTATAGTACATGACAGTGTTTATGCCAACGAATTGCTGAGCCACTTGGACAGTGACGCCTGCGTAGAGTCCTCTTCGGACTATGGGGTTGTTCAGAGCACCCTTCAGTTTTGTGATGAATCCGTCCCCAATTTCTCCTTCTTCTTGCTTCTCAGTTTCAACGGATTCATGCAAGGCTTTCAATTCGTCTTCAACTTGGTCAGCAGGATAAATTTTCCTTAAGATGGCCTCGGCCTCAGCTTTCTTGTCCTGATTAAGAGAAATATCCACCAGGTCAGAATCAAGTTTAACATAATATAATATCTTGAAGTCACTTGTTATAAATGGGTCCACAATCAAACCATTCTTAACTATTTAGAGCACTTGTCAATGTGCTATATCAAATAAAGTCCTCTTGTAGCTTTATTTTTTATATCTGTAAAACTATTATTTCATAACCATTTATAGAATCATATTTGTAATATTACATAACAATATTTGTGAGCTAAATGAGCATAGGCCATAGCTGTAGAGATTTTATTGTTCTTTCTGTGCAATTTCTTTCTCTTCAAAGAATTCTAAACATGATTCTATAGTTACCTTTCTGTAGAGCCATCTGGGTGACTCTGGAAGTGACAACATCAAAATGAACTGAATCAGAGCTGGAACACCTGCCACACCAAGCATCCAACGCCAGGTCCCAGGAGCCTGAATATGATCAAATTTGGAACGAGATAAAGCATGAGCAACACCTTTGCGAATTTAAAAGATACAAAGAAAATATGCAATCTAAAAAACCCGAGGACAGTCATAAAAGCTTAGATGTACTTACTCTAGTAAAAGCCAGATTGATGAGGTATGACAAAAATTGTCCTCCTGTAATTAGCATACCGTTTGTGCTGACAAGGGCTCCTCTGATTCTAGCAGGAGAAGCTTCTGAGATGTAGAGTGGAGAGGTCATGGAAGCCATTCCTACTCCGAGACCAACTAATATCCTTCCGATTATAATCATCCACGGAGCTGGAGATACTGCCATGACTATTGCACCAAAAAAGAACAAGACATCTGCGCATAGTATTGATATCCTCCTGCCAAAGGCATCATTTATCCACCCACCAACTGCAGCACCAATAATAGCACCGGCAACAGCCATACTCACTATGGTTTCCTGAAGTCATCAATGAATCAAACAACATTCTCAGAGATTACACATGAATTACATCAATAAGCATATAGAGAATAAGGCAATGGACTTTTTGAGAAGCTCACCTGCAGCCATGTTTTCTTGTCGACGTCCCCGAAGTCGTCACGAATGTAGAGCAGCGCTCCAGAAATCACACCTGCAACGCCGCAATAATTGTCGTCCATTAATATTTTGTGACTGACACGGAATAAATTTGCCTTTCAGGCCTTTTCTCAACATGGCAGAACATTTACTAATGGAGATTGAAAATATGGAACTGAAAGAATATGAAGTACAGCCTAAGTGCAAAAAAACAGTACAAATTACCGTTCTTCCGTGATGATTTTCAATGTTGATTACCTGTGTCATATCCGAAGAGAAGGCCTCCGATGCCAGCGGACATTGCAAGCCGCATAATGTACGGCGTCTTCCATGTTGTTCTCCAGCATTCTGTGAAATCTGTCTTTTCTGTGACGTGCACACCGCCCTCCATCCCGCTGCGCAAACTTCAGAAATCCTAGCAGATAAGACCCTGCAGGAAATTCAAGGCCATCAAAATTGATGCACTTGAAAACTTTAAACAAGAATTGAAAAACCAGCTTCTCTTTTTTACTTGAACAATCATTAGACATTTGACAAATATTTGGAACGATGTTACATATTCCTAATTACCACAAGATTCTATCTCTAATCACTGGCAAGAAGCAAGAAAGCTAATATGGTGCAAAAAATTCAGACCTTCTGTTTTACTTTTTTTTTTTTTTTTAATTCTGATTTGTGAATTTCATCCGACACAAATCAGATTTATTTATTTTTTAAGGGAAATCAGATTTCATATATATATATTTTTTTGGTTTCAATTAGAAACTTTTAACCAAAACAGAATATTTGATATTAACTATGGATGACCTTCAAGACATTCATACCTTTTCTGATGTAGAACCGATAGAAAGAAAGAAGAGAGCAAAATAGAAGGAGAATGACAAAGAAGAAGAGATAGAGAGAGAAAGGAATTGAAGAGAGAAGAAGAACGAAAAAGATAATCCAATTATTCATTCATCGTTGGTTTTAAGAGTCTTTTTTTTTATAAACATATAAATCATAACGATAATCCAACTCAATCAAATCTACACAATCCTAATAGAACTCAAATAATCCTTGAATAATTCTATTAGAGTTCTAATACTGAGACTTATAGAAGACATCGAAAAAAACAATGATTAACCTTCATTTATTTGTAATTTTGTTTTTTTTTTTTAAGAATTAACACGAACCCATCTTTCAATCCCGCTACTATTATATTTCTAAATGCAAATTTTGCGAGAATGAGAAGAAAGTTTCTCAGAATCAATAAAAACTTCTATATAAAAGCCTAGCGCCTTTTCAATCTCGTACCTTTCTCCTCGCGCAGTCTAAGACTACTCTTGCATGCGAGTTTTTTCTTCTCGTCGAAATTTTTTTTTTTCTAAGTTTATTGTGGGTGTAATCCACGTTAGAACGAGTGAGACAGAGAATCAGTCTCAAATGGTTATAATCCGTTATTTTTATAAAACCGTATGATCCAGTTTAATATGTATTATATTTTTTAAATTAGAGCCCAATCTAGTATATATTATATTTTTTAGGTTGGAGCCTATGGTCTTATAAATAGCAAGTTATAATCTATAAAGATAAAAAAAGATTTTAATAGATAGAGACTATAAACATGGATAAATATTTATTAACGTTATAGGATAAGATCCAAAAAGATTTGAATTTTTGCTAACAAGGCAAAGGCCTCCTCATTAATAGATATTCCATATTCTTAACCAATTTACCTATAATGTCTCAAAATGCTTAAAATTTAATGTAATCATATTAATTAGTTTTTTTAAATAAATGGATGCTATTAATTCGGCTCATTATTTTTTATTTTTTAAAATAAATCTAATAAAAGATAAATTATTAAAAATTAACAATTAACAAAATTTTTTGTTAACAGAGATCTTTTGTTAACAGACTATCTATTATCCCCTCAAATTTTTTTGTGAACAGAGATCTTTCCAATTAACAAAATTTTTAGCTCGAATGATTAGTATCATTTTATCTTTTATTGGATAAGCCTTACCCTATAAGATTGAAGGTGAACGGACAAGGTACAAAATAACAATTGAAAAAAAAGATGTTTTACAATTATTACTGATTCTGCGTGTGTATTTAAACTCCTCCTTTTCTTTTTTGGGGCTTTTGGCGTATGAATTATTAAACTTTTCAAAAAGCAACAGACTAACAGTTTACTTAATGTTTAGTGTTTAAAAAAGTGTTAAAAACCGTTGGTTAGAACCATTTTTATTGTAGTGATTTTCTTAATTGTTTGTGAGAGTTTTATATTATTTATAACAAAAAAAGTAGTATGAACCACAGTTCCACCACCCTTCTAAACACTTCAGTATCTACTATGTTTTTGCTAATTAGTCCATGAACTCAAGATTTTAGCAGTTTTGGTCTATAACATTAAAATTAACATTATACTTTTGAGACGTAAATGAAATAGTACGCACACATCACATAAACAATGCTCAAAATTTTAAGAAAAATGTTTTGTATCCGACAGGGCAACTGCTACCCTGAAGGATAGCAATACTCAATTTTTAAAGGTCTTTAGGTTATTGAAGTTTGAAGATGGTATTTTTCACCATATATTTTTATGAATTTACACTGATTGAGGGACCAATAAAACTGAACCATGAGTATTGATTTTCAGTTCAAATCATTAGAACACTAAGGGTAACATTTTTAACCAATAACACTGAAATTCAAAACGTTTTAAACGTTTTGACTTTAAACGACACCAAAAAGAATAAACAAACAAGGGAAATAGAAAATCATGCAAAAAGTACAAGAGAGACGTTGCCATACTTTTCATCATGGAATGGAAGTAACGTAAAGAACTCGCATTCAAAAAGAAAAGAAGAAAAAAATAAAAAAGAAAAAAAGACATGCATATAGAAAACGACATCAAGGGCCTTGAGAAAAGTTACGTGGGACAAGAATTAAGATCATGAGCATCTTACCAAACAAGAGAAGATCAATCTTTGACCAAATTTTCTTCTACGAGTTCCTAATGATAATGATCTTGAACGGTCTCTGCAGGGGGTTGAAATTGAAAAAGAATAACACCTTTTCCTCTCTTGGCTTCTTGGCTATTTAATTAGGCTTAGTACAGAAGGAATAAGGCTGTCAATTTGCCTAAAATCAACAGAGATAGAAAAGAAATCCAGTTATTTAATTCCATACAGTGACCAGGTTTGTAACCAAATCAGTGCTAGCTGGCTTGACGGTGTCTTAATGGCCCTCTTAAAGTCAAGGCTCTTATCCACTATTATTAGGAAAATCCTTAACTAATTACCCTTTACGCCCCAAAGTTCCCTTATTATTAGGAAAAGCCTTAGCTAATTACCTTGCAATCCTTAAAATGTTGAAGATAATCTTGCAAGTTAGTTTTTCCTTCATAAAAAATATCCCATTACTCGGGCCTCGGTGTAATTTGCATTTATCTCTCTGTGACAACCTCAGTCCTTCTGTCATCAAGCCTAAAAAAGCTAGTAAATAGCACAGAAATAGGGTGACATGTGGCAAGAAGAGAAGTGAATATGATAAAAAAAAGAGGTGATAAAACAAGTGATCCCAGTGTTTTAAGATCAAGTCTTGAATAAAAATTAGTGTTAAAGATGGTTTTTTTTCCTCTCAAAATTATCTTATAATTATAATTTTTGCTTTGTTTTTACTAAATATTTCACTATTTTTTTCCAGACATCTCCATTGATATTTTTCAAATACCTCGTGGCCATTATTATTAGTTGAAAAAAAAAAAGAAAAAAAGGGAAAAAAATCACTCAGATATTGTTATCCTATTGGACACATGCAACATAACTTTTAACCATTATCTTATATCAATCTCTAATTGTTTATTTTTAATTTGGTTCTATTATTATTTTTTTTAATCTTCGCTATTGTATTAATATCCGTAATTCTCAACAAGAATTTTTATTGTCCTAGGATTTGTTTTACGTATATTCTTAGTAATTAGATTTCTTATTAGATATTTGTATATAGCTAGTATGATATTCTTGACAAAAAAATTAATTGGAAAATCACGAAAGGTGTATTTGAATGTATTTTTGTTTTAAAAAAATATCCAAATACAAATGCAATTAATAACTAATTAAATCCCACATTATCTAGGAAAAAACATGATTGACAAGGGCTAATATATTTTAAAGGCTTATGAAAATTATGCAAGTGTAGCAATAACTAATTGAATACCAAATCACATGAAAAATATGATTGAAAATTGTTATATTTTTTTAATCAAGAACAATGTTTATATTATTTAACAGACATTTAAATTTTTGCCTTGAGTCGGCTATAACATCAAACTATGTTGAAAAAAAAAAAAAAAAACACTTGGAACGCTATAACAACAAACTACGGTCTTAAAAAAAACCTGGAATGAGAAGTCTAATCGAGGTTAAGCACAATTTTTTTGTCCCATTTGATCATCACTCATGAAAAAATTTTATTACCCAAAGAAGTTCTTCAAGAAGAAGCCCATGGCTGCAACAGCTTAATTGGTGATATTTTGCTTACAACTAAAAGAGGTTTATCATCACCAAGACCTAAATGAATTGATTTTAATTTAGCTCCCCATAATGTCAAGTGGCATCATTTTGTTGTTCATAAATCACTGGTATGCTTTACTTATTCACTCAAAATAACAATTAAAAGAGTTAAATTTGGGATGAATTAGTCCATCTCACATCACTTCTCGTAACATTGTCTCATATCAAGTATAAGTTTGTGGTGACACTTTGATTGTAAGAAAAAAGAAAGAGAGAGAGAGTAATTTGAAAGTTTAGAAAACTACCCTTTTCCACTAGCATCGTTAATTGTGATTAATTTAAAAGGCGAAGCAAATGATGTTATAGGATTGTTTGAAATATTATTAACTACAAAAAAGTTTTAACATTTCCATGTCAACGACCTGGGAAAGGCATGAGGAGTATGATATTGGGATGTATGACGTCTGTTCCTCGTTCTTAAGAGAATTGCCGGGAAGGGAACAATCTTTTGCAAATACCTGCTTTCAATTCTGCATACTATAAAATGTAATAAAAATTATTTTAAATACCAAGCAAAGATCAATAACCTATTTGGTAGGAGTAAAAATTAAAAGGATGCAACGGAGAGGAAAAATTAGATTGTGATATGTGGAATAAATTGCGCTGTTGCACCTCAAATTATTTGGTTTTTGTATAATACAACTAAACTTTTAATTTTGGCAAAAGGCACCGTAAATTTTGAAACTTTTTGACAATTGAGGTCTAATAGCTAATGAGCATTAAAAAGTGTGGCCGATTTTAATCATGAAATCTGCACATGAGTTTTTTTTTTTTTTTAAAAGAATAGAGCTCGTTATTTTAAGAAAAAAATGTGAACTAACTAAAATCCTACTAAGACCATTTCATAATCGAGTAAGAAGAACAAAAACTCAAAATGCAGAAAAGAGTATTGGACAGAAATTAAAAGTAACTATTAGGCTTTAATTGTCAATGATTTCAAAATTCAATGTATATCTTGTCAAGATTAAAAGTTTGAGGTGTATTATAAAAAAACATATAATTCATGGTGTAACAATACAATTTCTTATACTTAACATGCATCATGTTTGGATAAAGGAAATTAGTTTTGAAAGTGTGTTTTGTAGTAGGAATACCCTGCGGATAATGCATGTCTTTGAAAAGTAACTATAACTAAAATTCATTTAAAATAAATTCATATTGATAGTGCATTTTTTTTTTCCCTATGAAAGAATCCCGACTTTCTTATCCCTAATTCCCTATATAGAAAAGAAAAGAGAGAGAGAGAGAGAGAGAGAGAGGGAGGGAGAGATAACAATAAGCATTGGCCGTTGAATACACACAACTGCACTGTTTGTTTGTTTTGTTTTTTTTTTTTATGGGAGATTTTATAATGCGACGCCACGTATTCTTAAACGTACGTTTTGAATTAGACGTCTTTTACTCCTCAAAAAACTATTAATTAAATGAATTTAAAAAAAAAAAACTATCGATGTCTCGGGAAAAAAAAAAGGAAAAAGAAAAAAGAGCAATGCTGCTCAAACCTCAAAGAATGCTCTCATATATGGTGACATTTTTTTTTTTTGGTAATAAAGGATTCATATATGGTCACATCTTGCTTAATGCTGCTTAAAACATTACACCATATTTAAATATATGGTCAGAATTAATTACTTGCTTTTTTTTTTTTCTAGAAATGATTAATGACTTTCCACTAAAAAAAATGAAATGGGATCCTATAGTATCGGTTTATTTATAATTATCGATTCATTTAATTGTCGAAAATAATAATAGTGCTTTTTAATAAGTAATAATATGAATAATAGTTTCTCTTCAACACGAGATCGATTTCAACAAGAGGGAAATACTTCCGCAAAGAACCACAAAGGGAATTAAATAGAAAACAAAAACATTGTATTGTCAAGAATGGGATTCGAACCCATGCCCTTTCGGACCAGTACCTGAAACTGGCGCCTTAGACCAACTCGGCCATCTTGACTGTGGTGGCGCCTTAGACCAGAAATCTAATTTATTATAAATCAAGCAGCAGTCTTGCTAAACAGAAAAAAATAAAAAAAAAAGCAGCACTCGACACCGCTGTTAAACCCTTTCTCTTTGCTGTAATTATATATAAAACCTCCAACTTTAAACTAATAAACATGGCATCACATTATTACATTAAATTGGACTTTTGTGCTTAAGTGTTCTTATTTCTTTTCGTGTTTATCAAAAGATATTGTGTCATGTCGATTAATATGCAATATCAATTTAAAATATCATGACATTAATTAAAAGGCCATGTCTTCGTTTAAAAAGCAATTACAAGGTCACGTTAATTAAAACATTTTACGTAAAGTGATATTATATCGCCGGAAGGGGACAAAAAAACATGTTTCTATTACTTCATGAGAACTTAGCCGAAAAAATAATTATACCAACCGATTAATCTCACGAATGATAACAAGATTTTGATATGCCCGATGCCAAATATTAGTATGGTCACTTATCATCATCATCATGAATGGGTAATACATGTGTATATATATATACACACATACATACATACATACATATACGTACACGTATATATTTACCTACATATAATTGGGAATTTTAGTTTCACATGTGTGGTATAACTCGGTGATATTTATCTTAATTTTAACTTTATTTCACATCAATTATTTTTTTCTTTCGATTAATATCTTAATGTTGATATCATTTCAAGTAATATCTTAATGTCGTTCACTACTATCAGTACCGTGTTTTTTAATTATTTTTTCTTGATCATTATTAAGTTACCAAAAATATTACAGGTCATGAGAGATGACATGTCCTTTTGCTTGAACTTCGCTCGTTCGACGGATGAAAAACTTCTCTATTTTTTGGAAATAAAAACCAACCAGTCATTCATATTTAATGTCGTTTTTATTTAACAACCAAAACAATTTGTCGTTTTTCCACGTATCTTTCTCTCCAAAAAGGATGACGTACATTAATTTGAGTGTCGTAATTTCAAGTACAAGACATGCCAGATCTCACAACAGATAAATACGAAGAAACGACTCGTTATTTTATGAAACCAGATGTTTTTTTCCTCGTTGCCGCTTAGCAAGAGAAGTGCAAGTACTATTTTCATTTGTAGTTTATTCCGTGGAATTCAAAACGATAAATGATACGTCGTTTTAATGTAACGAGTTGCTAGTTACATTTTAAATTGTCATCATCATCACTTGAATGATCTAAATGAAATGGTGTTCGATTTAAGTTTAATCTATTATGGAGTATTGTCGTCTTTCAGTGCAAGCATATATTCTAAAGTACACTTTACAAATATGTAGAATTCTAACTTCAATTAGTCAGCAAGAATGAATTGTTGACCACCGTTGTCTTCATTTATATATTTTTTGTTCTTATTCCTTTGCTTTTTGAGTAAAATTTCCAAGATGTTAGCACGCTCCAACGCTCAAGTTAGTATTGAGTTTGAAGAGAATGAAAGCAAGAGAGAAGATTAAAAAAAAAAAAAAAATCACTAGAGTGAGGACATGAAAACGAGGGTAATGTCTATCCCGTAAAGTTAAGAGTATAAAGAGTTGATTATCTCCACTCATCTAATCATTAGAACAAGGCAAATCGTTTAAGGTAATGCAGTAGGAGAAATTAACTATAAAAGTCGTTTTTTATATTTAAAATTAGCTTTATTATAAGTTTATTGTTATTTGTCTAATTAGTTGTTTACTATAGTAGATGTTTGTTATTATTTTGTTAGTAGACAATTAGCTCCCTTTTTAGCTAATTGTAAGAAGACTAGAATATATTGTTATTGAATAAAAATTGAGTGTTTTCGTTCCGTTTGGGGTTTTCTTTTTGCAGCTAGGGTTATGTTTTAGTGGAAACCTCTATCCAAGTTAGACCGGTAAAATTTCTTGCAATTCTGCTGTGTTAGAGAATGACCCTCCCAATCCTATGTGTGGGACTACTTCGTGTATCAAGGAAATCATGGCGAAACTCTAGTAAGAGCATTTTTGATGAAGGAAAAATTTGAACGAAGGTTTTTTTTCATCGAATTAAACACTTTTTTTAGCTTTGCTTCATTGAATCTAGCAGTCTTGTTGATTAGAAAGATACATTTCTTTGCTTAAATCAGATGCTGGTTAAATTAGATAGACGCCAATCAAATGAATCAAATGAACATGTTTTTAGAGCCATGATAGACTGAGCAAGAAGGGTACTTATTTGATCGGCGTTCGCATGACTCGTAATGATATATTCTTCCAATGAATCGATTGTTGGACTTGTAATCCCTGATTGCTCTATTTGTTTGACTATCATATGAAATGTCACTAATTGGTGCAGGAACTCATGGACGAAAATAAGAGGTTGTCTTTGAATTTTTATCTTCTAATCTTGTATATGAGATTCTATAAAATTTATGTTTTGCTTATTTCTAAAATTGTATTTTACCCCTCTTAAAATTCTACGTCTTATTATTTGTTTCACTTTATTAGTTTAGCCACGTCCATGTTCCTCTTGCAATTTTGCTTTTTTTTTTTTTTTTTTTTGCCTCCTCCCTTAAATTGGAGGACGAAGTCTACTCCCAACAAATATTAAACTTTGCCTTCTTTTCTCCCATCTTTCTCTTTTATTTTTACGCTGATTTTTGCGTCTACATGCATGTAAGTGTATCTTCTCACATGCTATGCGCAAATATTAGAATCGCTTCTAAATAAATAAGACAATAATAAAAAAAAAAAAGTTCTTCGGGAAAAACAAAAAACAAAGAACATGTTACCAGGTGATATTCATATTCTACATATGATTAGGTGCTCTACCTTACAAGGTGTTACGCAGTTTAAAGGAATGGGGAGTAGTTGGATTATCTTTTTCTTTTCTTCCCATATGCTTTGGCAATTACTTCATTTATTATTGCATCAAATCATTAATACACCCATGAATATGATTGTCCGATTCATCAATAGCGTGTGAGCCTTAAAATCCTCTATTCATTAATATTATCCAGCACTATTCCTTTCTCTTCTCTCTCAACCATTTTGGTACATAGTATTCTTCTTTTATCCATTTTTTCATAAATGTAGCTTCCACCACTCGTGATGTAGCAAAGTATATTTAACTCAGTGTCACATAGGTGTAATCTTTTTTTTTTTTTCTCTCACTCAAAAATATATGCTAGTTCAAGTGAGAGAAATTTCTCTAGTAGATACTGAAAAAATAACTTTATTGTAGACGGGTTTTCCTACAGTCAAACTGTTGAAATTTCAAATCAAGTAATCGGAAACTTGGGCCCTCAAATCACCGTTAGATGGACCTGTCTACTCGGATATACACACAAGATCGAAGTTAAATGAAAGAAATAAAACAGAAATAAAGTAACACTCCAGATTTATAGTGGTTCACTCTGTTAATGAAGAGCTACGTCCACTGTAGTTCACTATAAAGTTTTTTTCGTACAAATTACAATGCTATAAGAAAGTTGGAATAGATGAGAAAATAATCTGGCAGAGAGAGTGTCTCTTTTCTGTATCTCCTTTTCCGAAGCTACCTCTCCGCTATATATAGACTATGGAATTAAAACGTGGTCATTAACCGTCAGGTGAAGTGGAGTAATGCTTCAACAATAACTGTGATACTGGGACACGTGTCGAATGATGATTTGCTGCAGAAACCACTACTTCCTCATATTCCGGTCCTATATTTAACGTGTTGTAACCGTCAAAACGTGATATACGCCGAATCGATACGGACGAACGATAGCCTGTTTGATGTAGCTAAACAAATACATCGAACAAATCGAATATTCGATTAGATCAAACCGATTTGATCGATTCGCTCGACCGATGTTGTTAGGCCGCAAGGGCCCATGGCCAATTTGGATCTGCCCGAATTGTACCCCAACACTTATTGGTATGCTATTTATTTTTCGGTAGTTAATTTTATATAAAAAGATAATAATTTTGACCAGATTTAATAATTTAAAAACATACACCGTTGGTGAAAATACTCACATGAAAAGAACCATCAAATAAAATAAAAGGGTCCTTTTGGAAATACGGTTCGAATAAAAAAATTTTAATTCAAATCAACTTTGTTAGAGTATTCTTTCTTACAAAATTTAAATTACTATAGTATTTCAAGTTTAAATTTTAGGTTTGAAGTATATTCCTAAACAGAGTAGAAAAGTTACCAGCAAAATTTAAAACATATAAAAAAATTCCTTCCAAAGTATTTAGGAAAAAATATAAAAGAAAACAATAAAGGAAAATTATCTCCTAGTTTCCACCTGTCCTGTTCGAAACTTTGGAACTGACCATCTGAAAAGGTCGAATTTCTAGATTCGAAGGTGACCTTTGAGAATGGGGTATTCAAGTTAACCACCAAGAATCGATCCATAACAGCTAAACAAAACGAGTCTTATACCAGGTAAGCTAAGCCACATCTTTACCCGCCTCAATCAATTTTAGATCAAACACAAAGGGAGGGCGCAGTCTTTCTTTAGGAAAAAAAAGGGCATTGGTGGTGTTTTATTTATTAATAAAACATTCATGGTAGAAACTATACTTTCGCTTCATCAAGAGAGCAAAGTTTTTCATAGAATAAAACATTGAATGATTGGATCAACAAATGTGAGATCTTTTCGTGTGATAAAGTGATTCATGTTAACGTGAACATTCATTTTAACTATATAAAGTGAACATTCTTTTTTTTAGAAATAAGATGGGCAATTTTAATGATATAAATTGTACTTTTGGGAACTTTTTATAACGCCGGGAGAAAGATTCTCGCACCACGTCAAAAATTTGATAGCCTGTGAATATTACATTGCAACTTGCAAACTAAACCACAAAAAGTTACTATCAATGATGGAGACAAGGGCAGAAGGGGCCTTATTTTATTACTTATAATGGTTTTAATTTTAATATAATAGATATGTGTAAAAATTAAATTTATCCCTTTAAATTAATAATATTTTACGTGTTAGTATGATATTGATTAAAAAAATTGTATTACTACCACTAATTTTTGGCTCCGTTGTTGGTTAGTATCGATTTATACGGAGGCATGATGGCACTATGGAAAGAGCTTTTTTATTTTAATGGTCAACGGTTATGGGCAGTTTGACAATTGTGGTTTCCACCACAATCTTAGTTATGAACAGTAAAAAATTCTCACATGCTACAGTAACAATAAAAAAATTTGCTACAGTAAAAAGTTCTCACATACTACAGTGAAAATATTTTCTACTACTCTTTCAAACACCCACTAAAATTAGACGACAAACAGCCTATCCAAGATAAATGGACGAACCTTAACTTCTTCCTTCACTGTGTTGTCCGTATATACCATACTCAACTGTAAAGATCTTTATCAGACATAAATGCCCTCACCATTTTTAGTATATCACCCAAACTGCCCCTTTTTTATGTTTCTTCGTCCGCTTCATTTGTCCGGTGGCTGCCTCTTTTGAACCCTTATCCTCATTACTTTCTCGCGCCGTTTACTCTCATCTCTACGCGCTCTCCGTCTCTCTCCGTTGACCTCCGATCTTCACTGTTAATCACCGCCGCTCACAATCCCTCGGTTAGTCTCTCTCTCCTGTCTCTATATACATGTATGTAAATATATGTAGTCATTTGCATATGTCCAACAGAGAACCACATTTTGGTGTCTTCTTTTCTCTCACCAGATCGTATCGCAATATGAAATTCCCTTACAAAAATTGAAGCTTTGTTTTCGATTCTTTTGCGTTTGATTTGGAACTGATTGTTTCATAATCCAATCCAGTATTCTTTTTTGGATCTTGAAATTTTCGATGTTCTTTGGGTGCTTTGCGCTATTAGGTTTAGTAACCAAGTCCAGATTTTTTCTTTTGGCAATACTTTTTTTTTTTTTTTTTTTTTTTTGAGAGGGCTTTTGGATTTAGGTTAGAATTGTGCGGATGGGAATTCTGAATGAATTGGGTTATGGCAGGTTCGGGCAAGCTTAAGTTAGTGATCTAGAATTGGGTTCCCGATCAGTTAATGCATGGAATTTAAAATACTTTAAATTTCGTCAAGAATTTCTCTGTTGGTTGCGTCATTTTATGCTTAAAGTTAACGCCAACGACAATTTTAGTAGGATGGTTTAGTTTCCAATGCAAAGTCTTGTGTTTTTTTTGTCTTTTGAAATGGGAATAGTTTGGTGCTTTTTTTGATTCCTTCAAATTGAATTTTGAAGGAAATTCTACACTTTTAATTAGTGCTCTTAAAATGGTATTACGGGATTGGACGTTTGGATTACTTTGGGAACCAAACAGTTGGATCTCTCTAGTCTCGATTGTTTTTCAGTTTTGAGGCAGAATAAGAATTTTCAAAGCCCTTGCTATTTTAGGTCTCTAAGGGGAATGAAACAAATGTAGAGAGGTTCATTTAGTCCTTATTTAGGTTTTAAAGAGAAGTTGTTCTCTACTTGGCATCGAAGCTTAGTATAACGGTGCAATGGGATTTACTTTGTGAATTAGGTTTATTTGAATCATTTAACGCATTTTTTATTTAGGATAAAGTCTGGTGTTTAAAGATTGGTTTCTTAAACTTGTATTACATTTACTTTTTACAGTAGATTGGGTGGGGGAGGCCTTTTTTTTTTTTTTTTTTGGTGTGTGTGTGTGTGTGTTGGGAAAAGATGGGGGAGCTGAACATAACCTCTCTGCTACGTTATACTTATCTCTTGCCACTGTTACGAAATCATTTATGTAGGACCTCAATTATTACAAGCCTATTGACATGATTTCAACTTCAATGATAGAATAATGCAAGAAAATGACTCATCAACTTACATACTAATGTGTGTATTTGACTTATTAGGGGAGCTGAATTTCTTAAAGGCTTAAAATGAAAGTATATCAAAGCTTTATTAAAGCAAGATCTTAGAGAAGCTTAATGAAGTGAACTGGTTGATACCCATTTTATAATATACAAGGTACATTTCAAATTTAGTTCTCATCTGATTGGTCCTTTCATGTACCTTATATTTCTTTCCAACTCACGTAGTAAGGTTATAAATGCAGGCAACTTGTTGAATTTGTGTTTCTATCCTGTTAAGCGTGTGATATTGTTTCAATGAAGCAAAGAAGGTTCTGATTGGTGGTTCTTGTAAATTAGTTTAACAAACTTTATTCGTCCCCAGGGTTGATCCTACAAGCATAAGCTAGAGGGGGAGCTGGAGGAGGAAGAGGCCAAAATTCAGGTCAAACAAGGGATTAAGGTAACACTTATTTCTATGGGATGTAACATGAAAGCATGAAGAGCAAGCTCTAACCTCTCTGCCTTATGGAATAAGTAAATTAGTAATTGAATCATAGTATTTGATTCTTGACGCTCTTGTGATGCAACAGGAACCGAAGATCTTTGTCACTTTTATGGAGGGCATGATTGGAATTTGAAAAAAAGAAAGTTATCAGATCAGCGCAGGGAGTCGAAACCAGAGCCAGATAGCCACTTTTTAAGTTAAAATTTAGCTTCATAACGTTTTTACAGATTTTGCTTGTGTTGAATCAAGTAGGTACTGAATGGCGGGTTATGTGCTTTATATACCTGCCTTAACTTCTAAGTTTCTTGAATCAGCTGTTTTCTTCATGTATGGGTAATTCCATATCCTCATCTTGAACGTGGTGAAGTTTGATCTCTCATAAGTTATAGATTAGCCCTGAAAGGCCCAACATCGAGACCGCTACTCTTTAATAATATGGTTCTATAGAGTGACAGTCCTGTGAAGGTTGAAAATGGCTTTTTATTCTGAGGAGGAAAAAACTGAGGATTATCTTTTCAAGATTGTTCTAATTGGTGATTCAGCTGTTGGAAAGTCAAATCTGCTTGCAAGATTTGCTAGAGATGAGTTCTATCCCAATTCCAAGTCAACTATAGGAGTAGAGTTCCAAACGCAAAAGATGGATATTAATGGAAAGGAAATTAAAGCACAGATATGGGACACGGCTGGTCAAGAGCGGTTTAGGGCAGTTACATCTGCATATTACAGAGGTGCCGTTGGAGCTCTTCTGGTTTATGATATAAGTAGGCGCCAGACGTTTGACAGCATTGGAAGATGGCTTAACGAACTTCACAGTAAGTGTCTTGACCATCATTCTTATAGTTTCTTCATTTTTTATTCTTTGATTCTCCTTTTTCCCGTGTTCCTTTCTAGTGAGTCTGTCTTTCTGGACAACTGGGGATCCAAGTAAATCCATCACAGTTTTCCCCCTTGTCAGTGTATAGATTTGTTCTCATGGTGATTACAAAATGTTGAATGTTTTTAGCATGCTGAGATGAGGATTAATTGGGTGTGTGCATTGAACAGCTCACTCGGACATGAATGTAGTTACAATACTTGTTGGCAACAAGTCTGATCTTAAGGATGCCAGGGAGGTATCCACAGCCGAAGGCAAAGCTTTGGCTGAAGCGCAGGGTTTGTTTTTCATGGAAACATCAGCTCTTGATTCATCCAATGTTGCTGCTGCCTTTCAGACGGTTGTGAAAGAGATCTACAATATATTAAGCCGAAAAGTTATGATATCTCAAGAGCTCAAGAAACAGGATCCCACCTGGATGGGGAATGGAAAAACTGTGGTTTTACAGGGAGACGGGAACCAAGAAGCAGAAGTGGAGCCTAAAAAAGGCTGGTGCTGCTCGTCCTAAAGCTACACACGGAAGCACCGAACAACCTTTTGCTGGTTCTAACTAGTCCCTTTGTCACTCTAGGACTTTCCCACATTCCTTCCTCTTGTGACCTAATTTCTTGGATTTTATTGAAATGTTAATTCAATTTCAATTCATTTTTACTTTCTTCTTCTTCTTTTATGGGTGACTGGTGTTGGTAGGAGAGAAATTGTAGTAGAAAATGTAAATGACGTGAAGGGGATTTGAGAAAAGCTATGTTATAAATGGTTGAAGTTTTAGTTTTCTATTCATTTCAATTTTCATCGCGTTGCCTTTGTGCTTGCTTATTGTTTTCTATTGATGCTTCCTTGTCTATGATTTCTTGAAGTGCCTTGCATATGCTTGTCTAGTGCTTGTAATGGGGGCATAGAGTTGTGCTTCTTGTTTCAGGTTAAGGCAGTCGAGATGTATGTGTCACAGTCATGTATGCATGCTTTGCTTTCTTTGGAAATAGATAACCAATGGCTATTTTACAGAAAGTTAAACTAATGAGGAATGTTTCATATTATAGAACCTTGGTCTACTTTCTATTAGTTATGACGTTTAGCACCGATGGTACCCCTATCTTTTTTTTTAAGTTAAACGGATAAATAAACAAAGAATTCACAAGAACATCCGCCATGATTGAATGTTGAACGTGGTAAATATTTGAATCATGGTATAAGTGTTTTAAGTTGATCACATATTGTGTGTATGTTTAATATGGGAAAAAGCTGAATATCAAATACAAAGATCCAATTATATACGTCTCTCTAGCCCTTGAAATTACTTGTTTTAATATTCTTATTAGAATTGGAGGCATCTTGCGCGCAACTTGCATAGGCTTTATTCTTGCAACATTGCTAGTTCGAGAAAGATTTTCGGAGAAGAATAATTACATGCTTAAACGGAAGAAAAGGAATAACTTGGAGAAAAAGCCTTGGAAGAAAAAAAAAAAAAAAAAAGAAAGAAAACGCCTGGAGAAGTAGCCAGCCATTGGTAGACAACTGACAAGTGGTACGAGGGGCCTCAAAGAGGAAATTAATAATTGTAAAAGGGCTGGAGGCTGCATTAGAATTTAGACACCGTGATTCAAGAAGCACTCAAATGACAGAAATACCCTCCACGTGTGACGTGGCAAGACGGGATTGGCTCTTAATTATACGTAGTTTTAGTGGTCGGGGCCATCATGTAGGATCTATTTGTCTATTTTGTGTCAATTGTTAAGAACTTTAAAGACCTCTTGGACGTGATTCATTTTTTCTTCCATTTTTTTTTCTTTTTTTAGACTCTTATACCCTGTTTATATATAGAGTTTCCAAAATCTACTACTTATTTTTAAATTTTCTCACTTTACTTTTCTATTTCTTAAAAATATAATAATATATTTTTATTTTATCCTGTGCACTAAGATAACATATTTTATTTAAAAAAAATGATACAGGTAGTCAAAGACAGAGCCACCTTAGGCCAAGATCAGCTGCCCCCCTAGGGGCTCCATTAACTTCTAGGCTCAAAATATTATTTCATATTTTCATAAGGGGCTTAAGTGCAAAGATAATGTAGCTAAGTATTTTACAAAATAATTAATCAATAACAATTACAAAAAAAAAAAAAAAATGATACCAGTATCCCGTTCTCACAGGCAGTTGCCTGGACGCGGTGTAAAATCCTAGGAAAGAAAACCCGATCATCGTAGATCATGTAAAACAGGAGAAAACCCAAAAACACGCAAGAACTAGAAGACTTTGCTTTTGATTCTTCTATAGTGAGCTTTTGATTTTGATTTTAGGGCAGTAGAAGAGATTACACAAACAGTGAAAAAGGGCAAAAAAAAAAGGAACAGAACGATTATCGTTCATGGGAAGGCTATTTATTGAGTCGCTGAATGGAACGAAGATCTTCAAGTGCAAGTTTTGCAAGGTTGACTCTGCCTCCCACGACGACATCGTTTCCAAGGACTTTCAGGGTCGCTTTGGGAGAGCCTACCTCTTCAGAAATGTGTAAGTGATTTTTGTTTTTTTTTTTTTTTTTTTCCTTTTTGAAGAAAATTATTTTTACCAAATTCGATTATTCATTTAAGAGATTTTTTTTTTTATTTAGGAAGCCAAATTTGTAATTTTTTGTAATAAAAGGAGTTTTAAAAAAAATTATTGTTGTGAGTGAGTAGTTCATTTGAGGACTCTTGATGGCTTTTAGTGGGTCCCGCTCCATACTTGGATTTAGTTGTTCCAACGTTAGCACAGTACTAATGAGAAGAAATGCACAGAAAAGACTTAGATGAATGGCAAAGTAACTGAGTGGTTATCATGTAATCAAATTTTGATCATGTTAAAGTGTTCTCTTTGATGGGGTTTCTTGGATCAGAATCAATCAACACGGACACGTCCCATTCATACTCACAGCACGTTTTTTTTAGTGTCCTTGTAAGGATATAAGTGAGAAATTGATATCATATACATGCATTAAGTTGATATGATTACGGTTTGCCGCTCCGATGGTTTTGCTGTATATGCATGACTGACTGCTGAGCGTTTCCAGGGTAAACATATCGCTTGGGCCGAGCGAAGAGCGGGAACTCATGAGCGGTCTGCATACTGTGAACGACATCTATTGCAGCTCCTGCCAACAGATACTGGGTTGGAGATATGTAAGTTTGAACATCCTCTTTAGTTTTTCATTAGATTGTGTTGGCATTTTACTGATGTTTAGATGCCGATTGCATTTATTCTTTTCTATACAAGAACTTCAATTTTAGCTGAATTAGCATTTCGTGTTGCACTGATTTTTGTACTTTTGCAACTTCTTTGATCGTATTTTATTATTTTCTGATGTTCTTTATTGTTGTACTGCATGTGTGTCCTAAGACAAAGAGCTTTACTGGACCGGTACTTTGGTTTTCATGCAGCGTAGGTGCTGGCTTTCCATTGTTTAGTAATTGTTATCTATATCAGTTCCTCTTTCCCCGTATTTAGTTTTTTAAACAGGAGAAATAGTCTGTAGTGTGAGTTGTCTATGTCTATATTCATTTGATTTCAATCTGATTGGATAGAGAAATTGTTTGGTGTAGAGATTCATTATCGTAATGGAAAAAAGTCTGTTAACTCGGAAGAGATGGCTATCTAAGGCGAGGAAGCCATCAATTTAAAATGTAAACAATTAGGAGTCCATAATACATCTGAAATATTCACAAAACTGAGAAACTAGCTGCTGAGGTACCTGCTTCCATGTTTGGCGTGGGATGACTGGGAGGGGATGACATTTTGCCTTCTCGTCTTTCGAAGATCCTATCCTCGAAAGCTGGTTTCTTCTTTCTGAATTTTTTCCTGGTTAGATCAAGCAGCTACTTTCTTTCTTTTGTTAGTTTTCTACTTACGACCAAAGGGGGTTTAGCTTTCTATGTTTTTAAGGTTTCTCACTCACTTTTATACTCACATTGTGAGGATGTTTCTTCAACTAACTTTTCCTTATGATCTGTACTTTAGGAGAAGGCTTATGAACCAAGCCAAAAATATAAAGAAGGAATGTTCATTCTTGAGAAGGAACGGATGTTAAAGGAGGGTTGGTGACAGTCCGCGTGAAGCATATGGGAAAAGAACACCAGATGTCATTTTTCATCAATTCTGTATATGCAAACATAGATTATGCAAGGAGACAATATGACAATTTCGTTTGTTTTCTTGCTTTGCATTTTTAAGGATTTATCTTTGACTGCAACTACATTGTAGAATTACTGAAATTATGCCATCATTTTGGTAATCATCCTGTTGTTTTTCCTTGTCCTTTTTTTTTAAAGGAAATTTCCTTGCCCGTAAAGAACCAAAAAAAAAAAAAAAAGGAAAGAAGATTGTTGCCCTTAAAAAACCAAAAAAAAAAAGAAAGAAAGAAAGAAAGAAGATTGAGGGTAACCTGAATATAAGGAAAAATAAGATTTTAGAACCGCCAATTCATATTATAAAGAGGAAATTCATGGTCATGTTTTATCATTTATAGGCCGGTTGGGAAGTAAATTAGAACTAAAAACAATGTAGCATGTTGCAGTAATGGTTGGAACCGCAGACATTGTTGAATTGAACATTGAAAACACGGCCTCGTTTGCTTTTGTTCTCATAATTTTTGAAAATGTTTTTGCATATTTTTCAAGACAAAAATTTTAAAAACATTCTTAGCACAATTCTTAAAAAATTCTCATCTTTCAAAGCAAAAACATTTTCATCTATTTTGAAAACAATACCAAACGGGACTGTAACTACAGTTTCAACCAAGGCTGTCAAACATTTGATTATGCTTATCTCTTCTTCCCTTGTGAATTTACATTATATCAGTGAATCATATCAAGCATACCAGAAGAACAATTTTGATTGATGAGGTATCCTTATCAAATTGGGAAAATATGGTTCTCGGAGAAAGTGGGCCACCCTATTACACACTCTTGAGTTTTTTAGTTTGGTGAAGAATATATTGCCAAAACCATGAAAACGACCTGAAAGCTAATTCAATAAATGATGTGTTGGATAAGAATCAAAGTAATCACTGACCACACATTTGAGAATTGAGACTTTGAAATGGCTAATATGCAGTGCAATCCAATATTCATAATTGAGGTTATTTTGTATCTACGTGTTTGATTGCCTATATGCTAAAATATTTCTGGTAGAGGAAGAACAAGTCAGTTACGCCCATTTCATCTGTCTACTCAATGTATCTCCAAGATTGAACTACAACAAGATAGGAGATGAATTGTGGGACCCCAATGAACTTCTTTTTGCCATTTTTTCCCCTTCGATTTCACCTTATATTGTCGTACTTTTTCCTGGACACAGTTTAAGTTAGGGGTGAATATCGGATAGGTTGGGTGGTTTTAGGGATTTTTTAACCCACCTAATTAAAGTTTGAATTGGTTGATTTTAAATCTATTCCACCAATGAACCTAAACTTTAAAAGCAGCCCACCCGGTAGATTGGGTGAGTTGATTGGATTGAGCATTTTAAAGAAGAAAATTTTTTTTCAAATTAACAATTTATCAAAATGAGAAACATATAAAGGAAGAAACTAAAATTCATCACATATCCGATGACTAATAAAAACTAAGAAAGCAAATATCTTTTGAGTAAATAAATATCAACCACAACAAACATGTCGCACAATTGTCAATCTTCAACTCTAAGTATCTCCACTCAAATGAAAGAAACAAGAGAGAGTTTTTTTTTTTTTTACTTTGAAGTGAAGAAATAGATATGTAGGGTTATTAATTAAAAAAAATGATGTGTGTATAATGGATTTGACAGTAGTAAAGTTTTTCTTTATTTTTTGTTTTTAAGGGATTATGTGACCTAGTGTATAGTATGTATTAGAAGAAGGTAAAAAAGTTAGAAGTTTGAAACGAAAGAGAAGAAGTCTTAATAAAACCAAAGAGAAGAAGTGTTAATAAACTATGTTAATATAAATAAAAGTTTTCTTTTCTAAGTATAAGAATATATCAAATTTGCAACATATATAATAAATGTTATATATATTTTAGGTTCGGATTATCTTAGATTATAAAAACTCAATCAAAATTCACCCAATAAAAAAATAAATTGGATAAGCTAATAAAAATTTTTATTCAAATTCGTCGAATTCGAATTATATTGAATTTTATTGGATAGCTTAAAAAGAATTTATAGAATTGTTGGGCTTTTTATTCACCTGGTTTAAGCGGTCACGGCTCACGAGGTAGCTTAGCGTAGCAGAAAGTCCAAAAAAAAATATTTACCGGTTGTTTGAAAGAGTGGTGAGAACTGTGATTTTCATTACTTTTTAGTTATAAACAGTATAAAACTTTTACATATTATAATAACAATAAAAAATCATTACAATATAATACTCTCACACGTTATAATAAAAATAATTCTAACTACCACTCTTTTAAACACCCTTAATGGTCGCGGGACGCTGTCGTGACATGGAGCCAGCTAATTGATCAACTTGAAGAAACTTCTTCCTTTCTTTCCATCGGTTTAAAACGTTTTCCCTCTTTAGTAACTTTTTTTGAATGCTATTCTCTCTCTTTAGTAACTAGCAACGTTGGATGGAACATGAACTCATTAGTAACATTTCCTATATTTTATAACGAGAATGGCAATTTTATGATAATAAAAATATTACGGTGGCCTAGAAAAAATTTACCCATTAGTTCTACATCTTCATCAACAGCCGTTAATATAATTTTAATTCTAATTGTGATATGATAGTCTAGAGTTTGCAAAATTCTTGTAGATTATCATAATAATATTCTACTTCTTTTTTAAGGATATAGAAGTAAATGATATTTTTTAAAATACTTTTAAAATAAATTACCGTAACTTCTTAAAATTAGATAAATAGTTGTTTATCAATGATAAATTAAAATTTATCGAATTTAACAATAATAAATTTGAAAAGTTCGAGTTTATCAATAATAAACTTGAGTTTATCGAACTTAACACTAACAAACTCGAAAAATTTATTAGTTAAACTTAATTTATCACTAGTAAACATCCATTTGTCTAAAATTATAGTCATTTATTTTAAAAATGCGATAAAAAATAGTCACCCAACTTAAATTCCCCTTTTTTTTAAGTAATGAGTTGCGTTACTCAACAATTTAAGAAGCATAAGAACCTATCCTACAAATAAAAATAGTACTATGAAAAGAGAGAATTTTTAGAGTGCTCAAGGCAAAGTTGTCTGTAACATGAACATTTAACCATGCGTGACTTATTTTCAGTATCGTACCACACTTAGTAAACAATCAGACACTTCATATGATCTGCCGAATAACAGAGCCAAAGAGAGGTGAACAAAAAAATCAGAGTAAAAATGACAAAAAACCATACCTGGCTGACTGACAACAACAAACAAGTACGCTGGATATTACAGCAGAGAAAGATAGGAAGAGAAGAAAAGAAAACACTTCCTTTTTCTGTATAGCTCTCTTTCTCTCTCTATCTCTCACTCTCTCTCTCACCAGAGACACATGATACAACAGTTGTGTGTACACTCCGCAATCTGATTATACATCTCAAACGAAAATCCGAAGAGAGGAAACTGTACGAAACTCAATCTCAAACCTTTCACCGAAATCCCTTTTGTGAATTGCTCTCTATAATAACTTCTTCAAAACAAGAGAACCAATTAGCTCTAATCATATTGTCACATGAAATATAGTATCTCGACATCCCGCCTGCTACGCGAATACACTTCCCATCTACATTATAGCCTGTGGACACCCATCTCGTAAACTTCCTAGGCAGCAATTCCTGAACCAAGTATCAATGAAAAAGCATTGTCACTAAAAAAATAAATTCAAAACTAACGAATGACTTTAAAGACAGGACACATGTTTGCATGTGTGTCTGCATATGTTTGTATATGTAACCACTAGAAGGCTAATCTTAATGTGCAAGTACAAGTTTTATTGGGTAGAAGAAACCAGTATGGCCACATTCCAAAGCAAGTGACTTTGCTAGTAATGGCTAACATATTAAACGTACAAATTTTAATTGCAATAACAAACCCTACCTAACTGAACCCCCACAAACCAAATGGCTTATTTTTGAGGTTTAAATGTTCCATGTGCCCAACATAAAGGGGCCTAAACAAAATCAATGTGATTCACGTTTTCGGCAATAACTTTGGTGTTGAACACAAACAAACCAATTATCATGTCCCATGAACAAAGACAAAATGATTTGTTTTTAGAGCTAAACTTGGATCCCACATCCAATAAGTGCTCTAACACTGAATATTTGATGAGTACAAACAAATATATAGAACGACTTTTATGAACAATAAATGAAAGAAGAAAATATGAGAACATACCTCCATTAGATTGTCTAGCAGCAACACCATAACCACCAATGTAACCAGAATTTTTGCTTATGACGTCTGAAGCTCCATTGTCAACCCCGAATCCAAATGAGCCAGACCCATCCAGCTCTGATTGTGAGGATTTCCAGGTGGAATCCCCATAGAGGGAATTGCCATCATAAATTTCCGCATGAGCCGCATCATAACCACCATTTGCACCATAGGATGATCCCGGTGCAACACTTCCACCATTTCTCCCGTTGCCTAAACCTCTAGAGCGAAAACCAACATCCCCTCCACCATAAACGAGACTGCCAGTATTATAGGTTGAACCAGCACCTCCACCTTGATTGGTATCAGGCGAGGAGCCCCAAAGTGCTCCAATACTGCCCAATGAACCCATTCCTTGGTTGCCACATGCAGAACCTATAAAAGCGTTCGAGTTCGCAGAATATGTAGGATAGTTAAGATCATTATTCCCCCAAAAATTCCGACCTGTTGTACTTAGGATAGAGTTATTTCCTTCACTGCCCCCACCATAGCCGGGGATGTTACCAAATCTGTTTGAATTGCCACTATATGAGGGGCTCAATCCTCTTCCAAAGTTGAGGTTAGAACTGAGGTTTGCATTAACACCATAGCTCGGACTCAGCCCTGTCTCAAAATTCATGCCCATCCCATAACCAGGACCAAAGGGGGAAAATCCATTTCGACCAACTGTAACTGGACTAAGTCTACCATACCCACCAACTGAGTTAAGATTATAACCCTGAGAATAACCATTAAGGAAGCTACTAACTCTACCCATGCCATGGTTATGTCCGCCTAACTGGCCCCGACTTGGCCCCGGGGATAATTCCTTAGGAACAGCCCGCTTAACCTCAACCATCTTACCATTCAGCTCATGGAAGGTTTTGTACAACACTTTATTTACTGCATCCTCTGAATCATACGTAATGAACCCAAAACCTCTAGGCCTGTTTGTATTATGGTCATACATGACAACAACATCTGTAATTGTCCCAAATTGATCAAAATATTTCTTAAAGTCACTCTCAGTTACTGTCGATGCTAAACCTCCTACAAATATCTTCTTTGTGCGAGCAGGTCCTGGTGACCCATGAATGCTGCTGTTGTTTCTGCTGAGAATATTCTGATCATCCCTAGGAACTGCCTTTTTGGCTTCAACCTACAAATGAAAGGCTAGTTAGATGAATTTTTTGAATTTCGGACTAGACTGTGAAAAGAAAAAGAGACTAGAGAATTCTGAAAGCTTGGAAAAATCAAACGCAAACAACGACTAAGAATATTGAAAGAATTTTGACGTTGGCCAACATAATATTGGTGTGGTAATTATACACACACGATATATATCACACATAGGCTCATTATGCACTTAGGCAGTATCAAAGAAGAGTACAGAAGTATAACATGTGAATAGACTTGACCTTCTAAATTTATATTTCCGTTATCTATTTGTCTGTCAAAGAAGCTCAGTGATATAACTAGGGAGCTAGACAAAAAAAAAAGGCTACTAGGATCCTCAAATGTTATATCAAGATGTCTATATATGCAAGCACCTTTGAACATCTGTATACAGCTTATAAACAACACTTGTCCCAGCGCAAGATGACGTGCATTTTTTCACTGAAGTTTCTACAGATTTAATTTGGTGTTAATGATTTAGCCAATGACAAGTAACATCAAATGCTCACTTTAGAAGACTATTGACTTCCCATAGAACGCATCTAGTACCCCTTGGCCCAAATGATTAACGCAGCAACGAATCAAGTAAATCGGCACTTTAAATTTTTGCCCCCACAACTAACTAACCAATTTGCTTTGATTCTCTGAAATGCCTGAACTTATGCTTTCTTTCATGTGTATTTACATGATTACAAATATGTAAAGCTGCATCTGTTTTTTGTTCTTTATCATTAGTAATACACAACAAAAGTTTAACCATCCTAATGTGTGAGATTCAAAAAGTCTAACAAAAAGTCAACACATTTGTGCTCAAAAGCATCAAACTAAACATTGGCATTCATTTTCACCTACGTATGAATACAAAATGCCAATTCGATATGCAAACTAATGACACATTGTAGCTAATTATTAGTGTATCGTGATTTAAGATGTTGATGAGTGATAAAATATATGCTTCAAAGCTAGATAACTCACAATTCTACCATCTATGACATGCTTCTCTGTAACAACTCTCCCTGCAACAGCAGGATCAGCAAAAACGATAAAACCGAATCCGCGAGCGCGGCCCGTGGCTCGGTCCTTCATTATCACCGCCTCCACCACGTCTCCAAAAGACTGGAAATACTCCCTAAGCCTGTCTTCAGTTGTGTCCCAAGATATACCGCCTATGAAAAGCTTGCCAGGCTCTATTTCCATTCTGCTTAAGATTTCCATCAACAAAATAAATAAATAATTACCCTCAACAACCAAAGATTAGTTGAAAATTGATTGGTGACAAGAATATCAACTCTACTTTCACCTATGGACAAGAACAAATCAAAATAATAAAGCACACAACGGATCTAAACAGCAACACATATTGGATAAGAATTACGTGAGAAAACATAATCTAAACATGTTTTCGAATTCTCCGAGGAATATAGAATTCAACGAAGTGTCCGAGAAAACCAACATACAACAAAATCTAGTAATGCGGATTAAAACAAATAACACTCTTTACCTTAAAAAAAGATAATTCACAAGGACGCCGAAATTCTCTTGCTGTTATATATCAAAATGGGTATCCTTGGATTCAATCCCAGGATTACCGATCGACCCGCAATCCCAGGATTCCTATAAAACAAGGAAAAAGAAATCAGAATTCATCATGGGATTGGTAAAAAAAGATCCGGAACCCAGAAACGTTTTTTTTTTATTTTCTTCGTTTTCATCCTTAAGAAAAAAAACGTTTCTTTCTTTTTTTTATTTTTTGACAAGAAAACTTACCAAAAGAAGAGAACCCAGAAGGGAAATTATGAGAACCTAAGATCTGAGAGGAGGCATAATAAGATTAGAGGGCGAGAGGCCCTCTTTTTTTTTAGCTCTCTCTCTCTCTCTCTCTTTTTTTTTTTTTGCTTTTGTTTTTGTTGTTCTTCTTCTTCTCAGTAACTGTTAATTCAATTAGATAAATATGTAATATGTGTATGTGTGATGAAACGAAAGCTATGTATTAAAGGGGGAGGAGAAGATGTGTTTGAGAAAAGGAATTAGCATCTGAAATGGGCATTTGTATATTATTATATTATATATTTGTATATTGTATATAAATATAAATATATATATATATATTTGGTGGGAGAGAAAAAAGAGAGAGAAGCTTGGCTACCCTCTCGTGCAAGAAAGTTAGAGAAGACGGAAGATGGTGACTTCCCAAGTCTTTTATTCAAAATAAAGGAAAAGAAATGAAATACAACATCGAAAATAACTTGTTTTGATAAGCGTTTAGACTTATACCGTATTCATTTTGAACCTTTTGGTTTGTTTTTTGCGGTTGGTACTCTTTTGCTTACAAGCCCTCTAAAAGGGTTATTTTCTTTATTATGACTTTTTATTATTGTTCAGGCAAAAAACTGGCATGAAATTGCCTATTAAGCTTGGTTTATAAACTTCATATTTACTTTATTATGATTTTTGAGTTGGTATTGGAAAAATTTTTCATGATTTGTGTGTTAATATTTAGCATGTTCATATGTCATTTATAATTATTTCCTCATTTTGTGGGAAGCACATGTAAACTAAAAACTAACTAATAAATTGATAGGAAGCATATATCTTGAGAGTTAAAAATAATAATGCACATGTTTGGTTGGTATATGTGTATGATTGTCCATTAAAGTATTTGTTTTTTCCTTTTTGGGTGAAAAAAAGTTTATTTGAAATTGTGAAACGGATATATATTACATAGACTAGCCTGGTAAATTATTTATGTCTAAATTCAAAAAATTTAGAGAAAACTAGATCCTTCAACATTTTCCCCCTTTCTGTAGGTTATACTTGTTGCAGACTATTTTTCTTGCTCCTCCTAAGATAATGCTAGTTGGTAATTATTACTCATCCATCCTCTTTCTTTTGCAAAACTATACTAGCTAGATTGTGTGATTGATTATAACTTAAAGGGTTGACGTGAAAATAAAAGAGGTTAATGAATTTTTGGACCAATTTTAGAAAGTGGAATTGTTGTTCCAAAAATACCCCGAGGGGTGTGGGGGGTGGGTGTTGGGTGTAGTGGGAGATGTGTGAGAGACAGAAGGGATTGGTTGTGCTCTCATTCATGACGTTATTGCCTTCCAATGTAATGACCACAGCCTATTCCTTTTTTTATTTGGTTAAAATAATAATAATAACAACAAAATGGACATTAAAGAAATAACCTCCCAACCGTCAATAATGTTTGAGGAATTTTTATACCACAAATTGGGTTGTTCTAGACTAACTTGCTACTCAAAGTGCTGTACTTATACATCACTCTATAATATATATATATATATATATATATATATATATATATATATATATCTCAGCAAAACTTTATATTGCACATACATAAATATAGTTTAAGGTCCAAGGGAGTTTTTTTTGTATCAAGAGGGGAAAATGATTGGATAGACTTCGGAGCATCTGATCTACAGCTGTAGAACTTTTTTTTTTTTTTTTGGCCCCTATCTTTCTTTCATTCATTCTTTACTTTCTTTCTTATATTTTATTTTATTTTATTTTTAAGATCTGCTATAGTAGATAACTTTTCCTTTATCCCAACTTTGCATTACCAACTACCGTTTCATGCAAAGTTATTTTTAATTGGTGAATTAAAAAAAAAAAGGATTGGGATAAACTTTGAGAAAGGTCATATTTTATTTAATGGTTTAAATTACAAAGCACGTATTCGTCAGAAAGGGGGAAAAAATCCCAAGTGGACTTACCACATTAACACCTAGCGTGTGCTTTTCAAATAAATCCCAACTCTAACATGATGCTCACGTCTAAGTTCCTAATACCCACGGTTCCGTTACCGTGAAAGGGGGGTTGTGTTTGTGGTATCAACTTTCTCTTGATTAATATCACATTATTTCACGCAGTCATGGCATGAAAAATGACGGATATTCATCACAAAACTAAGCGAAAAGAAAACCATGACTTGGGATTGAAAAAATATATATATGCATATATTAGTTGTAAGTATAGTCTAATGATAAATTTACATTTTATTATTTTACTCTATTAAAAAAACGAAGAGTTTGAATTCCCATCTTAAATTTAATATATATATATGTATATATATATATATGTGTGTGTGTGTGGATTGCACTTGTATAAAAAGCAAGAATAGCAAAATAGGGAATTTTTTTTCCCCTTTTGGGGTTTGCTACAAGGACCCCAATTCAACAAATTTTAGTTAGGTAAAAGTAAATTAACCTCTAGAGATGTTATTAGGAATTTTTTTAACCCTTTATTTACTTTGTTGCTAGTCCTCTTGATATGGATCATATAAATGATTAAATGGTAGTGCATTGGTTGTTTGAGATACATGCATGTGCGCATGATTAAATGGATTGAAAGAGTAATAATGTAGGAAGGATTAGTTCATATCATGTGTCTCTTTGATTCCAATCAACTTGCTATTTAAAGCTGCAATGGGGCAATGCCACGGACCAATTTATTAATATTCTTATATGTTGGTGTTTAGTTGGATATATATAAGGAGGTTTGTGGATTGATTATGGATTGGTCATAGTGATGAAGTCAATAATGGAGCAAGATGAGAAGCCAACTAATGTGACAGGTCATCGCCTGTTTCACACACCTATGTTTTAGTTGCAACAATGATGCCAATTGAATAAATGGAACTTTTATTATTGTTCTTGTTCCATTACATCCTCATTTGTTTCCATTCACTCAAATTGAAATTCTCCCTCTCTTGTATGTGGGTGCATTTTCAACGAAAACTAATATTAATAATCATGTAATATGAATCAGACAGTTATAATGAATTAAGTAATTAAAAAACAAAATTATGATAATCAATAATATTGAATTTTTATCGGTTTATATTATCAATTATTGTTAAAATATATCCTTATTAGAAAAGTAGTATTTGAAATATACTTGTTGAAAACAAGTTCATATATATATATATCGAAATTAGATTCATTTTTAATAATCTGTACTAAATGTCAAAGTTGTTTAAGGGGTAAAGAAAACAGAGAAACGAAAAATTGGATGTGGACGACAACTCCGATACTGAAAGTCTAGATCACATTTTTAATGAAACTAAAATACGATTTAGGTCTTTTGGTGAAAACTGATCTGATCTGATCCCAAGTTGAAGAAATTGAAATCACATGCAAAAAGGGATTTAAATTGTTTAAAAGCAGAATCAAAGAAACAAGCAAATCCACATCAACTAACTCGCATTAGATAGTTATTTGAATGAGTTTAGCAAATGATGCAACTAGACAATAAATATATTCGTCTTTCCACTAATTAAATATGGTTTGAGGAAACAAAATTAGGTATTTATACAGTACAATAGGGATATAGCAAAATTTTTTTTTTCTTAGCATTGACTTATTCGACATGCAATTAAGATGTCTTTTTCTGTTTTTCTTGCAAGATGAGTTCAAAATTTGATACTTCAAAATTCTACTTTAAGTTGTTTAAAGTGTGGTTTGGTAGGAGTAACAGTCGACGTTTTTAGTAGAATTGATTTAGGTTCTTTCCTTAAGACCCGTCAATTTCTGTTGTAGGTGAAAGAAATGCGGGATGTGGTTCCTTTTTTATGCAAGCAAATATTATATATCACACACACATACATAACATATTAGACAGCTGAAAACAAAAATATCTGATTATTTTTATTTTATTAATTTTTGCATCCCAAAAGCATGGAACATAGTTTTTTGGTTTTTTTTTTTGTAACTGTTACATTGAATTTCAATGGTTTCAACGGTTTCAACATTGAAACCAATTTATTGTTGTAACAATTATGCATTAGTGATCTAATATTCATTTCCCATTAAACCAATCCAGGTAACTGAAATTTTCTATTGCTATATACATATATGTATTTCCTTGATGGGAGGATGGATATATATGAGAACAGAAGAAGAACAGCAAAAAAAATTTACGTTCATGTGTTGACCAACTATAGTTGGTCCCTATCGCTATTCTCTCTACTCAGTTTATACACCATCACATTGAGTGTTTGAGTGATAGAAGTACCAATAAGAGAAAAAGAAAGGAGGCTGTAGCAAGAGTTTTAGACTGCATACAGGGAGAAAGCAATGGCTGGAGGGTTTTTTTTTTTTTTTACGCTTCCGTTGTGATTTTGTTATGCATATTATTTTTGGCATGATAGAATCGAATTTTATAGTCCACATTTGGTATCCGAGCGGGTGGAGACCTCTGCCTTGCATAAAGAAATCTTGAAAAATATATTGCGTTTGAAAAACTTACGGTTGAAAATTTTTTAGTTTTTGGGTTTTTGAATTTAGTGTATGTTAATTGAAACTAAGGTTAGAAATCATTAAGGCATTGGATTTTTAAGAATTTTACAAATTGAAACGTCAAAAATGATGTCTGGATAGTGAAAAACGAGCCGGGTCTAAAACCAGGTCATTTTTCGGGTCAACTGGGTCAAAACGGACCCGGTTCAAGGTTGAAGACGACATAAAACGACATGTCGTTTGGCTTTGGGTCAGCCAAAACGACATGTCGTTTTTGGCTGAGAAGTGGGCGTTTTGCCCTAAAAACAACATGTCGTTTTCAAGTATTGGGACCCAAAACGACATGTTGTTTTAGCCATAGAAGGATTGTTTTTACCATAATGAAACGACATGTCGTTTCGGACCATAAAGAGTAAAACAAAATGTCGTTTGGACTATTGGAAGTCTGTGTTTCATCAGTGAAACGACACGTCGTTTTTGGTCTTAATAACCAAAACTACATGTCGTTTTGAATGGCAGAAAATTAAAAAAAAAAACCAAAAATTAAAAGAAAAAATTTGATATTTTTCTAGATTTCATAAATTGACATTTTGAGGAAAATTTCATAAAATTTTAAGTTTTTATAATTTTATGAGATTTTCATAATATCCACAATTTGAGTATTTTTATGAAATTTTTCATATTATGGAATAAAATTATGAAAAATTCATAATTTTGAATATTCATAATTTTTGGTATTTGTTATAAATATTTACAGTATTTGTGTGGATATAATTTTGTAAAATTTATGTGCATATAATGTTCATTATGTATAATTTGTGATTTAAAATTATGCATGCAATGTTAAGTTAAATAGTTTAGTACATTTAAATTTTGTGCTATAATGTGCTAAAATTATGTTTTTGAATGTATAATTTTAATCTATGCATAATGAATGTTGGTACATAAATTATGGGTTCTTTGTTCATATTTATTTATTGTTTTAGGTAAATGCAATTTATTTATGAGCAAAATTTTAGAATAAATGTCTAGTGATGTATATAATTTTGAATAATTAAAGAATAATCACAGCATCTTTGATTATACAAAATTATATTAAGTGTTTAAATCACGTATGGTAAAAGGGCATTAAATTGTGATTAGTCATATGTAATATAATAAATTTTATCCTACAGGAATTTTTATTATATTTAATATGATTAATTAGGATGATGTATCAAATTATCTTTCTTAATTTACCCACAGGAATTAAGAGAAGGGAATATAATTTGACAGTGTCATCATAAGGATACATGAATTTGTTTGAATTAAAAATTTAACCCACATGCAATTTTTATGTCATTTGATTCATATTTTAATGCATAATTTACATTGGTAAACATGTCATAAAGTATTATAGCCTCAATTTAATAACATAAGCATGTATGTTTTATTATGCAGCTTTGCAAACTTTGAATTACTCTGATTTTCAATGTGACATTCATGAACTTAAAGGTGATAACTATAAGGTGTGGAATGAGAGAATTCTCCTTCATTTAGGCGTAATGGACATTGACTTTGCTATCCGCAAGGATGAATCACCTGCCATTACGAAGACTAGCCAACCGAATGATGTTGATCGGTATGAAAAATGGGAGCAATCTAATCGCCTCTGCGTAATGTTCAAAAAGACCAAGAGCTCGGTTGGTATACGTGGTTCATTGGATCAATATGATAATGTGCGAGCTTTGATGAAGGCAATTGATGAGCAGTTTGCTACATCAGACAAGGCTTTGACAAGCACCTTAATAATAAAGTTTTCATCTATGAAGCTCACCGGAATTCATGGTGTACGTGAGCACATCATGCAAATGAGGGATATAGCGGCTCAACTGAAGACTTTTGAGGTTGAGATGTCTGAAACCTTCCTTGTGCACTGCATCCTTAACATTTTTAAGTGATTCTATGAGAGAGAGTGTTCATGCCATATAGTAGTCAAGCAGAAAACTCAAAGACCTTTACTTTAAGTAATTATTACAGCAAAAAATAAAATAAAAAATGCATTATTTATAGAATTTTATAGTAAATAAAAAATAAATAAATTTGTATTGCACAATTTGTAACTGTTTGAATTATATTAAGGTTAATCTTATTTTTAGTCTTTAAACCGTGGGCCTAGTTTTTTTTTTTTTTAACTTTTAAAATGTCCTGGATAAATCTTTGATTTATCAAGTTGTCTTAAAATAGTCATTATATCCATTCAACTGCTAAAACTTTGATGAAAAAGACATGAAGCCAATATGTGGTTTCGTAGAGATTAATATTGTCAATTCAAAAATTAATTATGACTATTAAGAGGTCATCTTTTATCGAGGGTTAAAAGTCCAATAGATAAGAGGGCTAATTTGAACTACCTTTATATATAATATGACCGCATTTTACCTCCATTCAACATTAAAACATTGATGGAGAAAGTACTAAATTATATAATATAAAAAATTAAGTAAATAGTCTATCGTTAACCATATTTTTAAATAAATGGTTGAATTTTTTAAAAATTTAAGAAAATATCTTTTTTTTATAGCAATACATAATCAATGTACACTAGTATATAAGTGATGTACATTATTGATTAATATTTATACATTACTTCTTAACTATAGCTTATCACTAATAAATTAGTTTATCATTAATCTACTAATGATAATCATCGAGAAATCGATAAGTTATTGAGTGAATAAATCATCAAATTAATCAATGATAAGCTCTAAATCCATATAATGATGTGCTGCGGTGATTAGCATTAGTATACCATTGATATACAAAATCGACCATTTTTTAAATTTTTTTAAAACTTAAGCTATTTACTTAAATGACCATTTGCCTTTATCTCCCTCATAATATTTAAAAAGTATAAATATAAAATAATTAGTAAAAGTTACTTTTTTTTTTGGAAGGACTAAGGAGTAAAAGATTACATTATATTGACAAATGATCGTGATGAAATTAAAAACAACCATAACCCCCAAATAATTATCATAATGTATTATAAAATTACCATAAAAATGGTGAGCAAAATTTTTGCCCCCTGCCCCGCCATTTTAGACTGTCTCAAATCCTACATAACCACTAAATATCCATTCCTTCATATCAACCTTCTCGATTCAGCCCCTAAAAGGCCCAAAACACAACACAATAAAAGAGAAGAAAAAAGAGTATCTTACAAAAATTCCCTCAAATGCCACACCTTATTAAAAATGTCAATCAACAAACTACTTATTAAAACTGTCCTTTTATTAGAAATTTACGATTTATTAAAAGTCTAAATTACCCTTCATTCTTACCCCTCATAGGAGAACACATCAGGTTCGGTTTTAGAACCCCCTAGGTTAGAAACACAAAGCCTGTCAGTTTCCATCTAAAAAATCGCCAAAACCACCTGTAACGCCATATGTGGGGGTTAGCAGTATTGAGTAAATAAAAAAATAAACTTAAATTTAATAATATTTAAATCAATTAAACAATGCCCATGGGTCTTTAAACAATAATAAAAATAAAAATAAATATTTTAAATACAAACCACAGTCTTTAGTGTAGCACCAAATATTTAAAATACAGTCATCATCATCATAGTACAAACACAGCCATCATAAAAATAGTACAAATCTTACTTATTCTAGATGAGTTACAAATAAACAAAATCTTCTAACACAAAAACAGCAGTGTTGTTATCTATTCCTCGCCAGATAAGTTACACTGAGTTCTACCTGAGAGATATAAATATGATAGGGATGAGCATCGACATGCCCAATAGGGAAAAACCATCACTCACCTTGAGGTTTTATTCATTACCACATTAATACTACATATTTAGTTAATTTACATTATGTTTCAGATTATGAGGTTCATTATGATCATAAACCATAGATACCATAGTTAATCATTACCAAGTTTCACACTTATATATATATAATATTACAATTCATCATTATTCATAGATATCCACATTAAATAAAGTATCACTCAACTTATCGAAACCCAAATGGACGCGCTTGGCCACACTCCAAACATTTTGAGAGTGTTTCGGTGAGGGGACATCAAGTCACGAGTCCTTACCTAGTCGATTCCTGTACAGTGTGTTCTGGGACTTTCGACCCAAGAAAGCGTCATCACTTCCTCCCTATTTTACCTTTTAGGGTATTCGTACCCAATGACGTAACCGTTGCCCTCTTCACGTCTCATCATTTCTCAATGTTCAATCATTATTTATAGAGTCAATGTTAATTCATTATGTTCCTCGCTAATCAATACAAGGCGAATTTATGTCATAGTTTCATATGTGATTCTCATATAATAGCAGTTCAACATAGATACATATATCTTGTGGTAAAACAATCAATTTTAATTCCATAAAAACCTCATAAAAGATGAGTAATATAATCTCTACCTTCCAAGTTTCTCAACAATCTTTTAATCTCGAAATTAATTAGCGTAAGCTCTACACACCCTTGATCTTAAGGCGTGCATAAGGACAATTTAAAACTAAAGCACAACATATAACCACATCCATAAATGAATTATGTGTAAATCTATCTCACTAATGTGCCATTAAGTTTTTATGCAATTTCTTTTTAAATACCAAAGTAAACAATTTTTAACCTACATACAATATAAAATACCTACAAGTAATCTATATATTTTAGTCTCTAACAATATTCATAAATTACTTAGGATAGTGTTGGAAAGGTTGCAAGACATTAAGGGATTAGAAGGTGTGCAAAGTTGGGTTCTTGGTTCAAGTTAGCAGCTAGAATACCATAGCAAATTAGTTGTATACTTTTGCAAAAACTAGGGTTCACTATCTACAATTAGCACATGGGTTAATAGGTGATTTACTTAAGGTAGATGGGTGGTATACTGCCACTAGGTAAATTTACTAGTTTCCAATCCGAGAATTAAAAAATTCATAGAAAATAAAATACAACTCCAATTTAGACTTATGATAGCTCGTTGGAAAGCTTAGGATGTCTACTTTTTAAATATGCAAACCAATTTATAAAATTCATTTTCATCGAATCCCATAATTTCAAGAGAGAGCCACTGCCAATAGAGGTATTATAAAGTTTATGGAATGTCAAGTTGTTCTTTAACTCAAAGCATATTATCCTTGTTCAAAATATCAAAATAATTTCAAAATATGCATCATGCATTATATAATCATAATAAACATATTCTCATAAGTTTTATACCAAAATTATCATCAAACTATATCTCTAGCTTTTCTTGCAAATAATGAGAAAAACATGCGTAAGTTTGCTCTTCAAGCTTAAAACTTTAAGGCATTAACCATAGAGCTATGTAAACTAGTTCTAAACATTTCTAACATGTTTCTAACATTGTTGTCAAACCAAAATAAAGGTTGGTTGTGGGTTTTAACTCGAGACTCAAGTTTTTGTTCATAAATGCTCAAATATGCGTGTTAACATAACTAGAAATTTGCATGAACTTAGAACACGAAAATCATGCATTAAACATAGAGAAAAACACATATTAAAAATCAAGTTTGAATTAAAGAAAACCATGCATTAAACATAGAGAAAAACACATATTAAAAATCAAGTTTGAATTAAAGAAAACCTACCTCAAAACTCATTTGAAAAGTACCAAAGTTTGGATTAAAATCAAACTTGAATTGACTCTAAAATGGCTTCAAACATGGCTGAAAATTATAGTTGCTTGGTTGCACAGAGAGCTTTATGCTCTATGTCTTAAGTTAGAAATTGAAGTGAGAAAGGGAGAGAATGAGAAACTAGAGAAGAAGGTGATAATGGCTAAATAAAAAGATATCAAAATAATTGGGAAGAAGGGGAAGCTACGGGGAAAGTTATGAGAAGAAACAATGGAGCATTAAAAGAAAATATCATCTTGTCTCCCATGGAGATTTTTAGCAAATAATGCCATCATAATTGAGGAAAAAAATGGAGTAAGTTGTGGAAGAAGATGAAGGAAGCATTAAAAATGTGGTTGAGAAAATATATCAATCTCTCCTAGTAGTTGAGGTAAATTAATTCCATGTCTCCTTTAGAGACCTTTAGCCAAATGAGAAGGAGGCTACTTAATTGAGCATTAATGTAGGGGGACAAGGTTGGTAGAAGTGGGTGATAGATAGGTTTGAAATATTTACTACGAAGACTTGGTAAAAATGCTAAAGTGACATTTTATTCATATGATTTTACAAAAATCATACCCGTTAAAATAACTGGCGTTACACCACCCGATTCCGTCTAGGAACTTGTTTGAACTCATCACGTTTCAACATAGAACCTGTTAGATTTTAACACAAAATTCACTAGATTTCATCTAAAAAATTATTGAAACTGTCAGATTTTATTACAAAATTCGCTAGATTTTAAATTAAAATAATAATAATAAATTAAACAAATACTATGGTTCTAAGTCTTTACCAAAACTCGTTAGAAGTTGGAACCATCATGGCGAGAAAAGTCGGGCCCATATAAACTTAGATAATCCACTAATCAAGCCAATAATTACAATGTAGATTACAAGAGTATATAGAAAACGATTAATAAAATCAAAGAAGTTAATGAACAATAACAATGGTCACTCTGTAAAACCCTTAAACCCTTCTCTCTCCGTCCCTGCCATCTTCTTCTCTCTCTTCCCAAATACATGTCAGCTATTACGAAGATGAAGAGCCTCGTGTCGCAGACAACGTGGTTGTCCTTTTCGTCTTCCCACCTTCCCCGCCAGACCACTCCTTCGGCTCTCTTCTCCGTGTCCTCTAAAGCCATTCTTCGAAACCCACCTAGGTTTCTCCAAAACCCTAATCTTGTACGCCTAAAACCCTCGATTTCTCTCCGACAAACCTCCTGTTGTTTGGTCCAGAACCAAGGCCTGCAAACGGAGTCGGTGTCTCGTACGCCGTCCGGCGAAATTCACGTGATTCTCGGTCCAATGTTCGCCGGAAAAACGACCAGGCTCCTCCGTCGGGTTCAATTGGAGAGGACGAACGGCAGGTTTGAACAACCCTTCTCTGATTTTGCTAGCAAACTGATTTTTTTTTCGATTTTTATGTTTGAAATAGTTAGATTTTATATAGGTTTTTGTCCAATATTTTGTTGAAAAATCTGTTTTTATGCAATATTGAATTTAAATGTTGGAGAGCGAAATGGATTTCTGTAGTTGTATGAGTATGAAGCTTTATGTTCATGTAAATTTGTGAGATTTCTCTATGATACTTCACAATCCAAATGTTTTGTCTTCTTCATTGACTTGCGGCATTGTTGGATTAGACTACAAGTTGTTTGCCGACGCTGTTAGGAGATATTAAGAGGAAAAAAGAGAAGTGATTATTGTGAATAATGAAAAATGAAGCTATGTTGCATTTTTTAATTCATTCGTGTTCATGGATTGACAAGTCAAGATTTTGAATGTCTTGGTTTCGTTAATTGGATAAATCATTACCAGTGAGGTATTCCCAGCTTTCAGGTCAAGTCTCTATTAAACACTCTCCAACTGGATATAACGTTAAAGGGTCTCTGTTTTTCGGGAAGATTGAAGGAAGCCATCTCTCTATTGTGCTGTACAGGATTGCAGGTGAACTCAAGTACGTATGCTCTTCTCCTGCAAGAATGCATATTCATGAAAGAATACAAAAGTGGGAGAAGAATCCACGCACAAATGATTGTTTTGGGATTTGTTCCCAACGAATATTTGAAGACCAAGTTGTTGATATTGTATGCAAAATTAGGAGATTTAGGAACAGCCCACATTTTGTTTGACAAACTAGTTGAGAAAAATTTGGTTTCATGGAATGCAATGATAGCAGCATATGTTCAAAAGGGGCAACCAGAAGTGGGGTTGAATCTTTACTATAAGATGAGACAGAGTGGTTTGATACCTGACCAGTATACCTTTGCATCTGTCTTCAGAGCCTGCGCCTCTTTAGCAACACTGGAGCTTGGGAAGCACGCCCACGGTGTCATGATTAAGTGCAATATTAGGGGAAATATTGTAGTCAATAGTGCCCTCCTGGATATGTATTTTAAGGGCAGTAGCCTATCTGATGCGCAGCTGGTATTTGATACCTCTCCAGACAGGAATGTTATTACGTGGACTGCTTTGATCTCCGGCTATGGTTTGCATGGAAGATTTGTAGAGGTTTTGGAGCTTTTTTGTAGGATGAAGTCTGAAGGCGTCAGACCAAATTATGTTACTTTTTTATCAGTTCTTTCTGCTTGTTGCCATGGAGGTTTGGTTGATGAGGGTTGGGAATACTTCTTGTCGATGAAGAGAGATTATGGAATTCAACCAAGAGCACAGCATTATGCAGCTATGGTTGATCTGTTAGGTCGTGCTGGGAGGCTAAAAGAGGCTTATGAGTTTGTTCTGAGCTCACCTTGTAAGGAGCACTCGGTGATATGGGGTGCTTTGCTTGCTGCTTGTAGGATTCATGGACAGAGGGACTTGGTAAAGCTTGCAGCAGAGAAGTACCTTGAATTAGAGCCAGAAAATGCTGGAAAATACGTGGTCTTGTCTAATGCTTATGCCACCTTTGGGTTGTGGGGGAATGTTGCAAAGGTTAGGGCTGCAATGAGAGAATCGGGAATGTTAAAGGAACCTGCTTATAGCAGGATTGAGGTTCAGAAGGAGGTCAACTTCTTTTATAAGGGCGATAAAAATCATAAACAAACTGAGGAGATTTATGAGATGATTAAAGCAATCACTTGCATCTTAAACGATGCAAGATATGTTTCTGATTTAAATGAAACCTAAAATAGCTAATAGGAAAGAGTTTCTTTCCTATGAGTTTCTCATCATTTTGCATTTCTTTTAAAGTAGGGCTATTGAGTAATTAAAGAGCTTCTTGCTCTTTTAGAAAACACAGACACACAAAAGAAAAAGAACAAGAAGAGAGAGCTTGGTGCTCTGAACTTGGACGTTACTGTCACAAAATTATCTATTTATGTATCACAAATTGTTGTCTTTTATCACAGTCTGTGATAATGTAAATGGTTATTTAGTATAAACCAAGCAAACTGTTCACGTTTCTGTGTTTATGGACTACATGGACGGTATTGATACATGTAAATTGTTTGCTAGCCTATGAATACAGAAAAATTTTCAACTTGGGTGGTGTAAATGAGATTCATATGGCATTTGATTAACGAATTCCCTAGATCTTCATTTGATGGGTCAAAGGTGATGAATGATCTCTACATTAGTGATTGATATTTTTAGTATCGTGCATCCTTTATCTTTTTTGTGTATATTAGAAAAGCAAATTTTGTGGAACTCATATCACTGCGGCTAATTATTTTGTGGAACTGATTTTGAACAGTGACACATGTATTTTGATTGTCATATTTTCGTTTATCAACTCTTTTTCATGCATCTGTTTCACAGAAGTGTGGCAATAATAAAATCAAATAAGGACACAAGATATGGATTGGATTCAATTGTGACACATGATGGGATGAAGTTGCCGTGTTGGGCACTGGCAGATTTGTCATCATTCAGGAAGCAAGTTGGTCTTGATGCGTACAAGCAGGTATTTGTTTGTTTCGAATATTGATTACAAATGCTGTGTATTATTGTTGTTGTTGTTGGTTTTTTTTTTTTTTTTGTGTGTTGTTTTTGTTTGTGTGTTGGGGGTGGGGGGGGTGGTGTTTTAAGAGATAGGCAATTCCTAGTTGGAATGAGGCATCCCAAATTATTGTAAGGCTATTCTTTGTGACAGTTTTCATTTTGCTTCTTGTAGTCTTTTTCTGTGTGTCATATTATTTACTCGTGGTGGAACATTGTACAGCTTGATGTGATTGGTATTGATGAAGCTCAATTCTTCGAGGACCTTTATGATTTCTGCCGTGAAGCTGCTGATCACGACGGCAAAACAGTTATAGTTTCTGGACTAGATGGTGACTATTTGAGGTGCTTTTCAAACATACTTCCATTTTTTCAGCAATATGATTATACGTTTTTTTATTTACGTTGAATGATAATGCTGTGCAGGAGGAGCTTTGGCTCTGTGCTGGACATTATTCCCCTTGCAGATTCTGTAATGAAGTTGACCGCTAGATGCGAGCTTTGTGGGAAACGGGCTTCCTTTACACTGAGAAAAACGCAGGACACACAAATTGAGCTGATTGGTGGAGCTGACGTCTACATGCCCGTCTGCCGGGAGCACTATGTGAGCGGGCAAGCAGTCATCGAGTCTGCGAGAGTTGCCCTGGAATCTCAAGTTCACTGTGGATCTTATGCATAGTGACTTATTTTCCTCTCCTTTGGGAGTGTGGATATTTGTAACTCCTCTTATTGGGAATTTTAAATCTGGGTTTATGGCGACACAGTATGTTGATAGTGGATTTTCAGTGTAGTTAACGAATTTCAGTTCCCGTCTCAAACTAGAATGTAGATTGTCTCACCACATTGCGTCTGACCACAAGGCGTGGTTTTCGGAGTAGTCGTGGTTTTTGTTGTAGTCAATGGAATCCGCTCTGGTTGAGATTCTCTTCGGTGTTCTTCTGTCGGACTCGCATTGCTTTCAGATGGAATATACTTAGGTGACCTGCTTACAACAAATATATATGTATATATATAGACACGCCATCCTGCTTACAACAAATGCGCGCACACATATATATGCACAGTAAATTGTATTTTTTTAATTTAAATTTCAGTAGCTTAATTTAATGAATGACCTTGATGAGAAGAAATGATTGAATTTGCTCAGTAGATGTGAAATTTTATGTAGTTTTCTTTTGAACAGGGTATTTTTGTATTTATTGAATATATATGAGATTTACTAATTATTTTATTAAGTAGGTATGGGATTGAGTAATTAATTTCAATGTAAATATAAAGTTCCAAATGAGGTCTTCTTTTTAAACTAAGAAAACTTGGTTATTATTATTATTTTTTTCAATTGTTCCTAAAGTTAGACCATTTTCCCATGCTACCTTTTCCATTATTTTTGTGAAAAATTACACAAGACAAACATGTCAATACTAGTTGATTTGAAACACGTCAATAGGTTTTAAAATATTTCAATGATACGGTTTTCACATTGTTACACCGAAATTATGCGGTAAATGTTGCAATAATGTGTGTGTATATATATATATATTTGTTACTTGATGGAGTATTCAAATTTTATCGAGGTCGGGTGTAGTTTTACATTTAGATTACATCTGTAATCATAATATTGTAATAATTTTAATATTTATTATCTTCAACATATTTTATTCTTTTGGTTATATTCCATTAAAAATTATATATTATATCATATATTTAAATGTTTATTTATATTATTCACATTATATATTAAATTATACAATAAATAAACAAATAAATCTTAAAATATGAATTTACGAAAATTCCTCAATGTTTCAACAAAGTAATGCCCAACTTCAACTGGCCTGTCTTTTCACTCCATTTTTGTTTAGTTTTTCCCTCGCCTTTCCATTCCATTCCATAATCTTCGTTTCAGCTTCAACACTGTAAATATCTCGAAGAAAAACCAGTTTCAGACTTGGACGACAACCAAGATAAACGACAAAAGCCCAATTTAGATAAGGCAGTGCATTCACTTAGAGTTGGAGGAAAAACGACGGAATTGAAGCTCTTTATGATTGAGAACCCATCGTCGTTTTTCGCGTTAATCGGAGCAAGCTTCAAGTCCATAAAGAAACCAACACTCTTCCTCTAGGATCTTGGAAGTTCCACCAACACCTTCACTAATGGAGAATTCTCTCCAGGACAAATTTTGAATCGAGTATGTATAATGTATTTGTATATGTCTCTCTTTCACTTTTTAATTTCTGTTTTTTGCGTTTTCTGGATTTTGCACTCTAGATGTTCGAAGAAAAGACAGCGAAAATTATAGCTCTTTATGCTTGCTTATATTGTCAAATTTCTGAAGAAAAATAACTTCATGCTTGGCTTTGATAAGCTTTTCCAAGATAGATTTTTGGTTAACTTAATTTAATGTTAATGAAATTGAAGAGGGAGAAACTTTGAGTTGAGAAAAGGGGAGGAGTGCAAATAAAATTAATTTGATCTTAATTTATTTTAAATTAAAATTAATTTAATCTTAAGGAATCATTTTCTTTCTTCCAAGCTTTCCTTAAGTTACAAACACTAGCAAAACTTTATCTTTCCTTGTCTCCACACTTTTTTGCTTTGCTCTTTCTTTCATGTATTTAATTTTTCACCCTAAGATCCGTCCAAACAAATCCTAAAATATTATATTTTCTTTATTTAATGGGTCGGGCAATTTAATAATTTATGATACTCTTGCATTGTTTTTGTAGGAAAAAATGGTTGACCTAGTGAGGTGTTCAGATTTGCCAATCTTTTGGTTATGCGTTTAGTTTTGACAAATTCTTAGTTAGGGTTCTTGAGTAATGTTAAAAAGATCCCAACTTTCAATCCATGTCAGCAAAAGCTTGCAATCTTTGCTTAGGATCCCTTGTTTTGGGATTTGCTCAGCTAAGGGTTTGAACGATCATAGTGATGCCAATGAACCCAGGAATGATAATGGGTCAGAGTCGGAGAATGAATGGGAAAGGTTACTTAAGCCCTTTGACCTAGAAGAGCTTCGGAAATCACTCGTTCGAATTTCCCCATTGCAGCTTTGTAAGGTGCTTCAGCTCCCACTTGACGTGTCTGCTTCGATGGAGATATTTGAATGGGCAGGTGGCCAAAAGGGCTATTGCCACTCATTTGATGTGTATTACGTGTTGATTGATAAGCTTGGGGCAGCTGGGGATTTTAAGGTTATTGAAAGATTGTTGGTGCAGATGAAAGAAGAAGGGATTGTGTTTAGAGAGTCCCTTTTCATCTTGATTATGAAGCACTATGGGAGAGCTGGTTTTCCAGGACAGGCAACTAGGCTGCTCTTGGATATGAAAGGTGTTTATTCTTGTGAACCCACTTTTAGATCCTACAATGTTGTTTTGGATATATTGGTAGCTGGGAATTGTCCTAAAGTTGCATCCAATGTTTTCTATGACATGCTGAGCAAAGGTATCTCTCCCACGGTTTTCACTTTTGGAGTGGTGATGAAAGCACTTTGTATGGTTAACGAGGTGGACTCTGCGTGCTCACTCCTTAGAGACATGACAAAGCATGGGTGCGTCCCAAGTTCAGTGGTTTACCAGACTCTGATACATGCACTCTCCAAGAATAATAATGTGAATGAAGCATTAAGGCTTTTGGAAGAAATGTTTCTGATGGGCTGTACACCTGATGTTCAGACCTTCAATGATGTTATCCATGCACTCTGCAAGGATGGCCGGATTCATGAGGCAGCGAAACTGGTTGATCGGATGCTTCTTCGGGACTTTGCACCTGATGACGTGATTTATGGAGTTCTAATGCAAGGATTGTGTAAAATGGGACAAGTGGATGAAGCAAAGACATTGTTGAACAAAGTCCCAAATCCGAACATTGTCCTTTTCAATACCTTGATTAATGGCTACGTGATGCAAGGGAGATTTGATGAAGCTAAGGCAGTTCTTCAAACTGACATGTTAAATGTTGGCTGTCAGCCTGATGTTTTTACGTTTAACATACTAATTTGTGGACTTTGCAAGAAGGGTTTCTTGCGTTCAGCTCATGCCTTGGTCAAGGAGATGACGACAAAGGGTTGCGAGCCCAATGTGATAACTTACACAACATTGATAGATAGATTCTGCAAGGAAGGCCAACTAGAGGAAGCCGGATACATTTTAAATGAAATGACGGACAAGGGACTTTGTCTCAATACTGTGGGGTACAATTGCCTTATATCTGCTTTATGCAAGGGTGGGAATGTCAATAAGGCTCTAACGATGTTTGGTGAAATGCCACTCAATGGATGTAAGCCAGACATATTTACATTTAACTCTCTAATATTTGGACTATGCAAGATTAATAAAATGGCTGAAGCCTTGGGAATTTTTCGGGATATGTTATTGGAGGGTGTTATTGCCAACACCATTACCTACAACACATTGATCCATGCTTTTTTGAGGAGAGGTGAAATTCAGGAAGCACTTAAGCTTGTAAATGACATGTTATTTAGGGGATGCCCTCTAGACAAAATTACGTACAATGGCCTTATAAAGGCACTATGCAAGGTCGGGGCGATTGAGAAAGGAATGGGACTGTTTGAAGAAATGATGAGAAAGGGGCTCCAGGCAGATAATATTTCGTGCAACATTTTAATTAACGGTCTCTGCAGAAGCGGTAAAGTACATGAAGCACTTGAGTTTCTAAGAGATATGATTCATCGTGGTTTAACTCCTGACGTAGTAACTTACAATAGCCTTATAAATGGTCTATGTAAGGTAGGACGGATGTGGGAGGCGTTGAATCTCTTTGAAAGATTACAAGTTGAGGGAATAAGTCCGGATGCAATCACTTATAACACTTTGATCAGTTCTTATTGCAAAGAAGGCATGGGTAATGATGCTTGCTTGCTTCTATATAGAGGTGTTGAAAAGGGCTTTATACCTAATGACGTAACTTGGTACATACTAGTCAGTAATTTGGTTAAAGGAAGTAGCAAAGACAGTCTAAATTTTTACTTACTGATGTGACTTTGGGGTAATACTGGCAAGCAATTTGGTGAAAGACGGCGATAAAGGGTGTCAAAGACTCCACCATGCATAGTTTTAGCGGCTGAAAGGAAGCCTATTGCGCCGAGACTTTTAAGTCTTGTTTGGGCTTTTGAGCTTGTTAAAGCATGAGAAGGGTTGCTTGGTCTCTATTTCAGCTGCCATCCACCCTGTTTACTGTTCCTAAAATGTATGCGGGCAATCTTTGCTTGTTCCAATCTTCTTTTAATTTTCCCCTGGGGTGGACACTAGACAAATTACAAAATACTAGAATAAGCTTCTTGTAGAGTCTTCGCTTGTATGCTTTGTGATTAAATTGTTTGCCGATTTCGCAGGTGAACCTAGTGGTTGTTTGATTCTGAATCATTTGTATGCATTGGAGTAATTTTAAGTCTCAGCCGTTTATTTGAATGCCGGGGACAAAATATTTCCGCTTTGGATCAGCTCAGCCTTGGTTCAAGATGATTAAGGCGATTGGCTGTTGAGGTAATGCAGCCATATGTAACTTCACTTATTTACTTGTCTAAACTTTGGGACTTAATTTTTCATCGTACATATTTATAGTTATTATAAGATTGCAAGTAATTCAAAGCTCTTTCCTACTTCAAAGAAGTGAACCCCTGCCCTTCAGAAGACAATATCGCTAATTTGACTCGGCTATAATGAACCCTACTACGACCAAGTTTTAACTGTCTAGAGTGTCACCAAAAGAAAATGAAAACGGAATAAAACTCAAATTAAACCAAATTAATCTTTATTTCGTCATCAACAAAGCTAAGCTAGCACACCAACCCTACACCTAACCGGAAAAAAAATGATAACTAATGAAGCAACTAGATTGAACCACATCAAACACATCCCCATTGTTGGACATGTGCTGTTTAACATTACAGTTTTTATCATCACTCATCAACCTAGAAAAACCCAAACAAACGCCAACACTTGTCCTCCTCCACCTCAATCCCATCGAAGAATGGGTCCTCCAGCAGCTGGGCAGCCGTGGGCCTCGTCGGCCCAGGGCCCAAACACTTCTCAATAAACCGCTTCACCTCCACATCCTTAATCTCACCCAAGGCGCGTGGTTTCACGCCCGAGCTTACCTTCTTGAAAATCTTCACCACGCTATCGCACTCGCTGTACGGTATTTCCATGGCGACCAACTCCAACATGCACATTCCGAACGCGTATACGTCCACCTTCTCATCGTACCTCTCCTCGTAAATCTCCGGCGCCATGAACTCCGGCGTCCCCACGACCGACTTAACGACGCCCTTTTTCCCCCTCGTCACGGTGGCGAGTCCTAAATCGCCGATCCTCACGCGACCGTTGTGGCCGTTGATCAAAACGTTGCTCAGATTCAGGTCTCTGTGGATCACGCGCCGTGAGTGGAGGTGGTTTAGCCCTATCAGAATCTGCTTCGACCACTTTTTCAGCGTCCTCAACGACACGCGGCGGTGCTTCATTCGGTAATCCCTGAGGCTGCCCGAGGTGCAGATTTGGGTGATGAAATTGAGGTTCATGTTTCTCTCGTCGTTCCAGGCGTGGTAGCACGAGATTATGTTGTCGCTTTTCAGGCTCATCAGCAATTTGACCTCATTGAAAAGCCTTTTAACCATAGCCTCGTCGTTGGCGAACCTCCTCAACGACACCTGGTTCCAAGCCACCTCCGTGCCCTGCCGGTTGTCGAACGCCCTGTAAACCTTCTTCACGGCGCCGGAGCCGAGAAGCTCGCCGTACCGGCCGTACCGGCCCGTCGGGTCGGTCTCCACGAATGCCTCGCCGTCCTCGTCGGGCGGTTCTGAAACGTCGTCGTACGGCATTCGTAGCTACCTAATTGATCAAAACAAGATAAAAAGAGAGAGATTGAAGAAGAGAATCGAAGAGAGAGAGAGAGAATGAAGGAAAGGTTAAATGAAAACAGAGGAGGAACAGATGACTAAGAAATAGGCGGTGCGAGCTTCCTTGAGATATAGACTCTGAGAAGCCATACGAAGAGTAGGATTGTGAATTGGGTTTTGGGTTTTGATTGGGATTTGGAGAGAAAGAAGTGGAAAGAAATATACACAGAAAAAGGCGGTAAGATATTAATACTCTGAGTGAGAAACTTTCTTTTCACAGAAAAGTGATTTTGGTTTTTTGGTATCAGAGTTTTGTAACATGACTGTATACGTATTACCGGGATTCTGCTTGGATTTGGATTTGGAAAGCTTAAAGTTTTTATCTTTTTTTTTTTTTGACGGTCTTGATTGGATATGAAACATTCAAAGCTACCACGTGATCCTTAGATGGTTATCGATTACTTGATTTTCTTTCGATTGAAATTTGAGATTTATTATAATCCTTTTTCTTTTATTTTTCAAAGGGATATTTTTCAAAAATATAAATTTCGAAGGGAGATTATTATGAAGTTTATCACCGGTTAAAAGTTCAAACTTTTTTCCTCAAAAATAAAAAAATAAAACATAAAAAAGTTTCAAAGCTATGTAGATTTGTTATTATTTATTTAAAGAAAAAAATCGAAGGGAGATTATTATCCAGTTTTATCATCAGTCAAAAAAAGAAAATCGAAGTTTTTCCTCAAAAAGGGAGATAAAAAGTTCAAAGTTCCGTACGAAATAGTAGGGAGATAGGCTGAGATTATTTGCTATATAAAAGACTAATTTTCTCTTACTATAATAAATTTAGGATTCTTTTCCGTTAAAAACAAATCTAGGGTTTTTTTTGGCGGTAAACTAGGATAAATGTATCAAAAAAACTAGGGGTGTTTCATTAAGAAAATAACTAAAATAGGAGTGTTTCATTAAGAAAATAATCAAGATATATGTATGATTATTTATGCTAAAAAAAATTAAAACGTAATTCGACTAGGACATAAATTAGAAAACTTTGATTTAAAACTCAGATATATTGATCTATAGATGATGGAGGAGAAAATTTGATTAGATAGTACTTAAAATTCAGTTCTTTTACTTTTTTCGTTTAAGAGCAAAGTATTTTCTTTTTTTTTTCTTTTTTTTAAAAATTTTTTTTGAGGAATAATTGTGCGGCACCTTTTTTTATCTGTGAATACTTCATCATACAAAAAAATATTGTATACTTTTCGTCAGGAGCAGATGTACGCACTTTTTACCTTTTTTAAATATCCACCATAAAAAAAATTCTCCAAATGGAACAACTAGTGTACACTTTAAAACCGTCGAGTCTTTATTAAAATTATTAAAAAAAACAAATGTGAATATATTTTTCAGTTCTACCAAAAAAATTTCCTAAAAAAAAAGAAACATGTATAAGGATATATTAAACATACATGCATACTTTGTCGTCACACATATTCTCACTGATCATCTAAAGTTGGTTTGTATGCCTAAAAAGTTCACGAGAAACAAGGCACTCAACACGTATTTTTTCACACCCACTGGAGTCCCCTATAACACGTTTAGCATGCAATTGAGGGGACTTAGAAAACCAGTGGACGACTTCCATCCATTGAATTTTGAGTCAAACCACAAATTAAGGATAAGAGTTTTATCCGCGTTTAGGATAAGAGTTTTAGATGGTGTTTGTAAGTGGTGAGAACCACTCAGTTTCCACCACAAACTCAGTTATAAACAGTAAAAAGCTCTCATATGCTACAGTAATAATAATAAAAAATTACTACAGTGTAAAACTTTCACATGCTACAATAAAATGGTTCTCACCATTAGTTCTCACTATTTTTTTCAAACACCCACTTATTTTAAGAATTCATAATTATGGCTGATAAGACAACCCACTCTTCTTAAATATATTCAGCTTTTGGCTTCTGTACGTTGGAATTTGTTCAAATTTAAACACCAAACTCTTCATACTGTCAAATAACTTACAACTCTTCATACTTTCAAAGCCAACTCTTCATCTATTTAAAGAACTCATTTAAAGTTCTTCGGTTCTTTCTGTCTCTCACTCTTAGAAGTTTTTACTTTTTCTTGATGCAAAATGAGAGAAATCACCCCTATTTATACTAGTGACACCTTCTTAACTAATGATTAAGATTATACCAATACATTTTTAATCTAAAGGCTACAATTTACTCTCTAAAATTCTCCTCTAAAATATCTCCTATTTAGAATTTTCTATAATTCATCCACTTCAATATTTTTTTGAAGAATAATCCGGAAATTCTTTCCTGGAGTTGGGCTTGTATTTAAATTTTAACTTCATCACGTTTTGGGCCTAAAACCAGTTTATATGTCACACTTTATTTCCTTCAGGAAGCAACTACCCATTAGGAAGCAATAGGCCAAAAAAAAGAGTAAATTTATATTTAGGCGTGGTTTTAATAGTTATGTTTTCAATAAATACTATTATTAGTAGTTGTTTAATATAAATCTGATAGTTGTAATTAAGTGGATATGTTTGACTACAATGATTTTATTTTAATTAATGATGTTAAATTCTTATTATGACACATTATTGATTAAAGTAAAAACATACCTATGTTAAAAATATAACTATTAAAAACTAGTCCATATATATTTATATATAAATATATGTATAAGTCTTACCCACTTAACTTCAATGGAATAAGGAGTTTTACTTTGTTAAGGGCTAAAAACCACAATAAAATAAAAAATAAAAGAGGAAAAATTATATTAAGAAAAGATTAACTCTTCCCTTCTATAAAATATTTAGTATTTTACTATATGGCATGTGCAAATAATAAAAAAAAAAATATTTCCGTTAAAACCAGTATCTTGCATTCCAATTCTCATCAACTGCTACCTAAATAAAAGAGCCAAACTAGATTATATTTTTTTCTTATAAAAATAAAGTGATTAGTGACGTTTTTGAAGGTGTAAGAGTCTTCATAATTTGTTTAATGGGAAATCGCAACAAATAGGCAACCAAAATAATAATAGCGACATATATTATTAGACCGAGATTTAGAATACATTAATAAATAGGTCAACCACATATAAATATACGTCTACATTCACATAAGGTTAAAAAAAATACACCACACCTTCAACTTTCTCCTACATAGAAACCCTAACATTATTCTCTCTCCCCTCCTCATTGCCATTGTTGGATTTGCAGATATAAATCTCCACACGTCTCCGGCAAGGGGCGACGACGATCCATGCAACTCTGGCGATGGACAACAGCGACGAGCAACACCTTCGATCTCCTCTAGTCAGGTTCGCATCTCTTGTGACGGACGACGACGATCCGGCTCAACGCAGAACTCTGCACCTTCGATATCGCTTGGCTGTGAGACGGTGTTATCTTCTAGAGCGACGACGACTCCAATGGCGTTATGAGAATCCAAATGGCGAAGGGAGAAGAGGAGGAGAGAGGGGAAGATAGGCTTGTCGCGTCTCGTCGTCGTCGATGATTGCCAACCTCGGCTCGTCGACGATGGTGTGTGAGGTAAAATTGCTGTCCTGGTGGCAGCCACGGTCCTCCGATGCTCGTCGGGCTCCCAACTCGTGCCGGTTCGGTTTCTATTGATTTAAGACTTTGAAATGTTTTCAAAACTCTAATTTTTGTGCCTATAAAACTTTAGGAATATTTTCTTGCATTCCATAATTTATTCATATAAACTGGCGCACTAATGATTAAATTAACATGATGATAATCATTTTAGTGTTGTTTTGCATTTTAATTTCATATTAAGGTTTTTGAACATTAACGGAGCATACGTAGGATTCTGTTATGGAGGGTAAGATTTTATACCCCTTCCTTGTTTCAAATTATTTGGCCAAGTTTAATTCTTAAATAATTTTAAGAATAATTTTTGTTTTGATTTTGAAGTTATTTTACACATCTAAAGAATTATGTTTTGATATTCTTTTCAATTCCCAAGACTCATATAGTAGTGTTTTATCAAGTTTCATAGAAGTAAGTATATTATTGGTTTTTTTTTTAAGATTTTGAGATTCTGTTTCAGTAAAAATAATTCTTTTATCTATAACTGTAAGTTTTGAACAATGTGTTTTTAATAGATTATCCTATTGAGCTTTTCCGTCACGTTTTATTGTTTTAAAAATTCCACTCCCAAGCTTGCAAAACCAGTCAGGTTTGGATTGAGTTTGATGATTAGGGAGTTTTGAGTAGAAATGATATTTCTTTTTAAGATTGTTATAACTTGTCCCAAAGTCGATGTCAATCTCGTAGTATTATTTTTTTAAAATAATAATGTTAATCTTGTCATATTTTTTATAATTTAATTATACAACTTTCTTCGTGGACAATTTTATATGATGGTGATTATTATTGTCGATGTGATTTTGACTAAGCATGTATTTTCATTTAATTATTTTATTTTATTTAGTTTACGGCTTTTATTTAATATTTTCTTTGATTTTTATTTCGGTCACAGCCCCCGCTCGCTCTACGGGTCGTGACAGTTCTTCTTACTATATTCGTCCTTGGATGTAATGTATCCTTGCCTAGTAGAAATGGGTCGAACTTAAAGCTTTATCGAGTAAAATGACACTAACAATCGACAGTAAACTATTAAAACTTACTCTTTGCTTATTTTATTATTTGTGAAAAATAATTACAACTGTTATTTCATTTTTTGATAATTAAAATCATCATTCTCGCTCATCAATATAAGAGCGCTAAGAGCTCTACACTTCTAAAGCATTTAAAGAGTACCAAACGACAAATGATCTACATATCCTCAGCTCGAAGTTATTCCTTTAATCTCCCGGCCATGGACAAAGATTTTTCCAATATTTCTGAAATTTTCATTAAAATATTTAAAGTTTGAAAGTCTCTAAATATTTTTGGGTGTAAAAATTTTTTGATAATATTGGTAAACATGTTCATTTCGGTGAGGCTTGGTGTGTATTTTTTACTCAATTTTGGAAAATATCAAAGAAACATTGAGACAATATTGATGAAAATATTTAGAACTTCTAAAAAAATATGTATATTTGGACCGTCAAAACTACTTATAGGGTGTTTGGAAGGTGGTGGAAACCAGTGGTAAAAACCACTTTTATTGTAAAATTCTTTATTCCGAAATGTTTTGATATATGAGATGACTGTAACAATTTTTTTTTATTGTTACTATAACATATAAGAGCTTTTTACTGTTCATAACTGATTTTGTGGTGGAAACTGCCAAACACCCCCTTAAACACCAAGGCCAAACAAGGCTACGAAGCAGAGGCAACCTTGGAGCTCATTCAAAGCATGCCACGCCCTGGGCCTTGGTGTCCCCAGGCCTTGACAGCAAGGCCTCGGTGTAAAGATGCTGGTTATTCTTCCCATGTAGGCGTTCTTGTGTTGAACCTACAAATTGTCTTTTCTATTACTTCTAGTTCAGATTTTACTCGTTTGTTAATCTTGATTTGTTTTAAACAAGGTTTCATCCTCGAAACTTGATTCCTCTAAATATTGGCCAACTTTACCGTTAACTTTTGTTTTATTTGGCATTATATTTTACAATGCACTTTTCCCTTTTGTTAGCCCTAACTAATAGATAAGCGCAAAAATTCTTAACTTTTATAATTATGATGAAAATTTGTCTTAAAACAATTTTGTACCGATGTAGTTAGGGATTTGCCGCAACTTCATAAACCCAGATGTATTTGATAATTTTATTAGGAAACTAAATAGATAATTTGAATCTACATTGTTATCCTTCCTTACACTCATAGATAATTGGAATTTACTTCAGAGTAATACCCTTTTTTTTTAAGTTTCTCCACTTAATACTACAAACTTTCACCACAGATACAGCTGAATCGGAACCCTGCAAAAACAAATTCTAACTTCGGTAACAGGATTAGGATGTACAAAAATCTTATACTTGAAAAAAGATTTAAACTACATACAAAGTTGAAAAAACAAGATCTGTGAAACAACATTGCTCGGAATAAAAAATTTGGAACCGAGTGAGTAATGTTAAGTGGGTACCACTTATGACTGTCACACCATACGTAGCATAGTTCCAAAAAAAAACAAAAAAGAAAACTCGTATCATTTCTCCTTGTGAAAAAGAGAGATGCTCTTCAACTACCTTTTTTCATAACTTCCCAGCACAGACTGACAAAGCCACAGTATGGGAAGCAAAAAATCTTCCAGATCTTACAATACTGTGTCTTTCATCGATGTTTAGAAGTATTAGACTTCTATTTATTTTATTTTATTTATAAGGATAGTTTGGTCATTTTCTCTTTTCACTCGTTGTCTGTTTAAAGCAAATGCTTGTATCCTCCAACAAAGCTATAAGAAAAACCCCTTTTAAAAGAGGAGTTGCTAGGGTTTCTATTGTAATTAAATAAAAATAGTTGCTAAAGTTTCTATTATAGCTTCATTGGAGAATTAAAAAAAAAAACTTTAAATAGACAAGTAAAAAGATAAAAAGACTAAACTATCTTTATAAATAAAAAAAATAAATAGACATCTAGCACTTCTAACAGTTGCGACATTGACGAGAGAGACGCCAGCCACAAGTAAGACATTCTGGACATTGTTATAGCAATGGCGAGCAAGGAAGTTACAAAGGGGTGCAATACAAATTGACATATCTGTTGAGAATAACAAACCATAAATGGAATCTAATAAAAACAAAATTAGATAAAATTACATTCCAAAAAAAACCCAAAAAAAAAACATAAAGAAGAATTTGGTAGTAAAAAATTTAGCAGAATAACATAAATGCATGAAATGACAAATCAGTCCCAAAAGATGGTATATGTTAACTGATATCATCACATGTAAAACAAGTAAAGAACATCATTCAATTAAAAGGAAGCCTCAGAATCGCAAAATAACAGCAAGGCCCAACAAGGCCATTCAGTCCCGAAAGATGGTATTTTTGTAACAGATCTCATCATAGGCATCAGGCAACATTACCAACAACTAAAAAGAAAAAAGAATGTATGCTAAGAAATAATCTCATGGCAAGGCACTCAGGTAATGGCAGCAAACGCTGCTCCAAGCAAGGTCATCAGCGGAGGAAAAAGAACCTCAACGCAGTTGATATGTGACGTTTACTTGGGCACTATACAAACATTAAATAGGTTTAATGGGATTTCTTCGTAGGAAATCCCCGTCAAATTAATCATAATGACACCGAAATTGAGAGCTAAATTATCAATCAGAATTCATATTATAAAAAAACAACCTTGCAAATCAAATTCCATTCTTTTGCATTATTGTCAAATGCACCGGAAAGTGGTTAAAAACAGACTTAAATACGGAATAACTAAAAGGTACAAATAGTATTGAGAAACAGAACGACAGAGATTTTTAACAAATTTACACTATCAATTTGATTCAAGATTTTGACTTTACTTAAGCTACTCTACCAACCAATTTTATTGCAGAGAGAGCTCAAGCAAATTCCAAACTTTATAAACAAAATAATACCAAAGACAAAAATAAAAAATCCAAAAAGACTAAATAAGAAAATGAAAACAAATCTAAAAATACCTCAGAATTGCAGAAAAACATCAAGGCATGAAATGCCGTATCAGTCCCGAAAGATGGTATTTTGGTAACTGATATCATCATAGGTACCACTAAGAATAAGAAAAATTCATCAGAATTGCAGAACTCATTAAAAAGAATACAAATTTTCAAATAAAAATACAACTTTTTGGGCATTCTTGTCAAAAAAAAAAAAAAAAGAAGGAACGGAAAGAGATTAAAAACAGATTAGACATAAATACATAATGAAATAATCAGAAAACAAACAGACTGAAAAGATAAAGGGTAACAAACCAAACCCAACGAGCTTTTTCCTAAACCAAGATCAATTTTTTTTCGCACGGTAAATAAATGCGACACAAAATGAATCTTAAAACCGAAAACAATTGAGGGAATAGGACGAACGATTACGTATTAATCGATCTCATTGCACAGATCGATGAGAAATCGATAAAAGCCCTAAACGGATCGCAGAATCAAAGCCTAAAACTTCGAAGAGAAATCGAAATAGGGTTTTGAAGAGCCGAAAGCACAAAATCCTAAATCTTAGACACATTGTTTACAGGATTTTGGTGACAAAACCCAAATCTAATTTTGGAGGCCACCCTCGGAGCCCTAACAATGGAGGAGAGTCCCAGAAACAAAAGCCCAAAAGAGTTAAGACAACTGAGAATTGGCGAAGGCAAGGCTTTATTTATAGATTGAACCACTCTGTTGTGGACGGTTCGATGTAAATTCTACGGCTTGATTTGAGTTTTCTAAAGCAGCTGCTGTCAAAGGGTTCTGACGTGTTCTCCCGGCAAATTTCAAAAATTTTAACTCTGGTTAATTTTTTTTGAGGGGTTAACTCTGGTTAATTTTCATAATTAATAAATGGCATTTTTAATATTAAAAGAAGAGTTTTAAGAATAAAAAGTGAATTTAACAACTGAATAATTCACAATATTATATAAACAATTAGTAGATATTGATTAAAAACTTATGGAGAGAGTTAAATGGATATAAGTGGTTTGATAGGAAGAATAGAGAGTAAAAGGAAAGATGATAATTTTTTTGTAATTATTATATTGTCTATTTTATTATTTATTTAATAATTTTTTACAAGAGTAAAATAATATTTTTAAATTTAAATATAATAGATTTGGTGGATTATTTCATAATTAGGAGCATTTTTTGTGGTGCAAGAGGAGAGGGCATTGAGAGTTAGATGGACAGAAAATGTGACTGATGAAGGTAAATTTAACAATATTTTAAGTTGTTTGGTAGGAGAAAGAAAGAATTAAAAAGATGGATAATAGTTTTTATTTAATTATTATATTGTCTATTTTTATTATTTATTTAATAATTTTTTACAAAAGTAAAATAGTATTTTAAATTTAAATATAATAAATTTGGTGAATTATTTCATAATGAGGAACAATTCTTGCGGCGCAAGAGGAGAGTGTATCCATCCACCAAATTTTTAGTATACGCTTTCATTGAGAGTCAAAATCAAGATCTCCAGCTTACCAAACGGGTTCTAGCCCACTGATGTATGAAAGGTTGCTGCGGACTTTTTTCAAATATTTAATAAATTGCTTTTTATCCTAACCAATTGTCCATCCAACTCTCGTTGTTTTGAGATGTTGTCGTTTCTTCGCCATTGTGATCTTCCATTCCTTGTCGTTTCCCTCGGCCATCGTTGTGTGGTTACTTTTATTTTTAAGCTATTGTTGTTTTCTCTCTGCACTGCGTGCATTCCTCTGTCTCTCTTCCATCTCGGCTTTGGGTCGCCGTCGATTGGAATTCTCAGAAAGAAATAGAATCAGGAATTATTTCACTATTATTGTCATTTTCTCTGAGCACTGCTTGCTTATATATTAGATAGTGTAATAGAATCAGAAATTATAATGTCACATGTCACGGGTTTATTGCTCATATCTTTTTTATTAATTGTTACCCCATTTAAGTTGGAAAATGAAATAAAAAACATACACCAAGCAACGCATAAAATTCAGTGAAAAGTTTTATTCAGAATCTGAGATTGGAAAAAAATATATGGCAAGAAACCATACATAGGTAATGTGACTTCTGGAGGCAATGCTGAAATACTTCCCAAAAGCAAAAATATATCCACCAAAAAAAAAAAAAAAAACTTTGTCTCTGCCCATTTCAGTGTCTAAAAATCTAATATGTGATCCGCTGTTTTCCTACAAAATCAATGAGCCTCATCCATCTACTTCTAACTCTTTTATCTAGCAATTACATTTCTCCGACCTGCAAGTGTGAAGAACAAAGGGGATGTTAAAATAAGAAATAGGTCCAATAAAGTTTGTCAAATTCAACTTCGTAAGGAGCAAATAGCAGGGAGATTCTAAAGCAATGAGGCATTCTTGGACCGTAGTTAAATCAACTTCAGACAGAGTTATAGAGTAGTTGTTAGATAAAAACTCCCAATTCTTGAAAAACAAATCAAGGAACGCCAAATTTTCACTTGGTCCTTTACGCCAGGTTGGCCTTGAGTAAATGTTTGTCCAACAAAAGGAGCAGTTATATGTGTTTTCCGACAGAAGCTAGATTATAAGTGAACAAAGTTGTAAGGTGGTATCGGTATTAGAAGGTCTTGATTCTTTAACTTCAAGCTGAGTCTTGCTTGGCATAAGACGATTAGCAATTAAAACAATAATTTGTAATGAAGTAAAAACCCTACAATCAATATTATATCTATATATTTATATTCATACTTTGCTAGTTTTTTTCAATATTTGAACCTAAGATCTCTCCCTAAAATCAAGGATGTATATTTATGTAATTTGTCGTGTTCCATTGAACAACATCAACAATAATTTGTTTTTCCTGTCTTTGATCCTATCCCTTTATTGACTGCTAACTACTAAGAATAGACAATTTAAAAATGAATAAATGATAGAACTATTCTCGTCTTCAATAATAAAGAAGTAGCAATAAATTATAATTTGACATACCAACTTCCTAAAAGAATTTAAACCAATATCAATATCTATAAAACAGATGCCAAGGATAATAAGGAAACAAGACAGCACTTCCAATTAGATTGACAAGAGTAGAGAAACAGAGTAGTTATCCGCATGCTATTGTGTTAATATGTTTATGTTGCCTCTTCTTTTCAACAATATTCAAGTAAAATTCTATATTCATTCCAAACTTACTGATTTTTCCGTCTAAAAAACGATCTAGATGAGCCAAAAGGAGTCCATTCCTCGTCTTTGGTCAATTGAAAAATCACCTCTTCATACTGGTTTACAAGGTACTTTTAACTTCTCCCTCTAGCAATGGTCGGTTTGTCCAAACTTATGCAGCTCGCTACTACCGACCACGACATTCTGTTCCACTGAATTGAAGGCACAAATGTTTAGCAAAAAAAAAAATTACTGATAATGATGTGCACAAAAGAATATCAAATGAGTAATATCACATTTCTTAGTTTACCTTGATGGCTTTGACCATTTATCTCATTGTTAACAGCACTCAACCCCCGAGCAAGACGTTTAATACGATTCAAACGCAGCCCACTCGGTAGTCTACTCGAATCGTTGTCTCCGAATTGCACTATCCACACAACAAGGCACGTAATTTCAAAACACAATCCGGTATAACTTATAACAATAGCAAAACTTCAAAAAAAATCTTAACACAAAAAAAACTCACAAGTCGTATCATCAACATTTCTCTTTGACACAGGTTTTGCTGCTTGATTTTCATGAATCCCACCTCCATTCAACGATCGCGCAAGACACCTTAAATGACTTAACCTCAATCTCCTCGTCATATTAACCGTTTTTGGAGCTAGAGTTTCCGGACCTTTAACAAAGCAATTAACATATTGGAGTGTAATTGAAGCATATGAATCAGAAATAAAACAATTTAACAGAAACCCACCAACGGATTGTAAGCATTCAGAACTCAGCTTTTCAAAATCACGACCCTTTTTTTGGGGACTAATTACTTGTGGCGCAGAATTTAGTGCTTGATCATGATGTTGATTTGCAATGACAATGTCACCCCCGGATTCATGAGAGATTTTTGTGGAAGAATCCCGTCTGGTAGTCTCTGCTCTGAGTCGTCTGAGCTGGTAGTTTCGACGACGCCTAGCTAGATGTCGTTCCCTCTGCTCCAGAGTCATGGATTGCCTTCTTTGCCGGTCCCTTATACGACGTCGTTCTCGCTCTTCCTCTCTTTCCATTCTGCGCAGCTCCGATCTCTCCGCTGACTCTTCTTCCATTACCAATTCTGAAACCGCAGAGCAGAGCAAACGATTTCTCTTGTCTAGTTATCTTCTTTCAATTAAGCAATTTTATCAATTGAACGAAATCCACAATTTAAATCTTTGAATACTACAGAGGAAAAAACACAGAATCAAGAATTGAACAAGACGAGGTTTTTGTACGGCATGTTTATTTCGGATTGGATCATGAATAAGAAAAATACTGATTATGCAATATTGATCTAAGAGAATGATATCGGAATCAGAGACAGAGAAAGAAAAGATCAAGAATTCAATACACTAAAGAATATGGCAATACCTCAAAATTCATGGTCGGAAGGCGACAAAGCTTTTGCATTTGATTTTGATCATGGGGGTTCAAAGTTCAAACGACGGCGCGTCTAATTCTTTATAATTTGTTTTGTGTAATTTTCAAGGGGGTTTGTTTGTGGAGGTATTTCTTGGGAAACGGAATGGAGCGAATTTACATGATTGCGTGTAGTGTAGGAATCTGTCGTTATTTCCGTCAAATCGGTTCATTCCATACTAGGTTTGGGAATGAACGGGAGTGTGATCAAATATTCGAATTCTAGGAAACGTGGCCCCTAATGCTTGGCGCTTTTTTTTTACGTGTCGGTCTGCTTGCCCGATAAACCCGCGTTCTAATTTTTTTTTTTTTTTTTTGTTTTGAAAAGGTCGTTACTGTGGCTAGTTTTCAATCACACTATGGTTGAAGACAGGACTGGATTAAAAAACTAACAACAATCCATCCAACTTAACCGAGATAAGTTTAAAATAAGCCGAACCTTACAAACTTAAGGAGTAATTCAACTCAACTTAAAGTTTTATTACGTGGGTTTAGATTGAGATTTTCTTAAACTATTCTAACCGAACTCATCCAATCTATTTTATGTTTCTATATGTTTTTTTTTTTTTTTGCTTCGAAGGCTTTATAAAATATTTGAAATCTAATTAAGTAATCATCATATAACTTTATAAAAACTTTATCGTAGTGAAATTTGTCTTAAATAAAAATTTAAAACTCTGTATGATAGTGTATGATATAAATAATGTCAAATGAAATCGAATCTCAACTTAATTTTATGTTTTTTGTTTATCTACGATTAGAGTGAAACAATTAATAACAATTTTTTTTAACTTATTGATATAATTTTGGACCTTTATAAGATTAATATTTTTTGAATTTTTAGCTTTTTGATTCATTTTTGGTTAAATTATTAGTTTTGAATTTTTTTTTCTTTTAATATTATTCAATTCGATTAATCCACCCAAACTTTAATTAGGTGGCTTGATTTTAAACTTTGGGTTGATTATGTAGGTTAAATTTAAAATCAACCCATCCAAAGCTTGATTAGACATGTTAAGATTTTCAAAAGAACCCGCCTAACCCACCCGATTTTTACCCTTAGTTGCAGACATAGTTTGACAGTAAAACCACACCTGACTTCATCTAAAAATGAAGAATTTAAATCCCCACCTTTAAGTAAAATAAAAAAAAAAAAAGGTGTTTATTGGTTAAAAAACTGTGCTTTTCCGTTGGAACGATTTTCGACGGAAGACGGCTGTTTTTTAAAAATGCAAGCCGGTGGGCTCTCATAGATGATCAATTAGTTTTCGACAGGTAGTGGTCGGTTTTTCCAGCTTTAGACAGCAACAACTAGCCACTTACAGATGGTAACCCAGCAGGTTTTTTCTTTTCTTTTGCTATAAAAATAATGTAATAACATGGCGCATTTCTCTTAACCCAATTCCTAGTACATGATCAAAGGACGAGAAAATTCCATGTCACAGTTCTCATATAGTTTCACCAAAGATTTAATTAGAACCGCATTTCTCATTGTTTCACCAACTGTTTTTTTTTGGATCATCGTTTCACCAACAAATTAACCATATAATCGACAATAAACCATATTTTTTGTGGCAATTGGTTTGGCTATTTATAATCTTTTTTTTAAATTTTTTTTGGTCCATTTAATGGTTGAATGATCATATCACAAATCACCAATCTATTTTATTATTATTTTTTTTCAAATAGTGTCTAGTTAGTTATATTTGTCATGTAATTTACGAAACTCAAATATTCTGAAAATAAACTCAAATATTAAAGCATGAAAAAATTAGTTAAAGAACAAGTCAAATTTTTAAATAATGTATAATTATTTTCTCTAAAAAAGCATATTATGATTTAGTTAGTTAGATACTATTTTTCACACCAAAACTAGAGTGATGATTTAAATCACAGCATATGTGCGTAAATTGTGGCATCGATTGCAAAATAAGAAAATTTATTTAGTAATAAAAAAATAAAAATAGTTTTTATCAAATGATGGTATAATTTTACACAAGGGTACAAGTAGAAATTTGTATAAGCCCTTTAAGCACACGTATGACTGAACCTCTTTTGCTAAAGTTGTTTGTATTAAAAAAATAAATAAATAAATGCAAAACAAAAGAAAGACATTGAATGGACACTAATGGGATAAACAAGGGCCGACGTTCACTAATTATGTACTATTTTCTAGTTCCAATAACATTTATTATGTATATGTATATTTTAGTACTTCAAAAAATTAAATTTGTAAAAGTCCCGCATTGAGAAAAGATAAAAACGTCTTCTTCAACAACTTTATATAACTATTATTTGTTTATGTTCGTCTTCATATCTACATGATAAGAGAGTTGTCACTAAGGCCATTAATAGAAAAAACCTTCTTCGACCTATCTTTGTATGTAACTTATGCTTTTGTAAGTAACTTATGCTAGAAACTCAAACCTGATATTAACCTGATATAGAAACTATATATTCTGAGAAGTTTTATATATTCTGAAGTTTATAGATAATATATTTATTTAAATATATAACATCTTTATTTAAATAAATTAAACTCAAACCTGATATTAAAAAAGGTAAGGTTCATCTGAAGTTTTATAAATTCTGAGGTTGATAGATAATATATTTATTTAAATATATAATATAATTATTTAAATAAAATAAATTTACTATGCAGACAATAATGTTTTGTAAATTAAATTAAATATATAATATATTTATTTAAATAAATTAAATTTAATATGCAGACAACAATTGAGCATGTAAGTAATTTCTAAATCTAAAACGAGATTAAAACATAAATGTCAAAAACTCAAAACACTCTATTAATTTAAATCAAAACACTATTAATTTAATCAAAATTCATAGTTTGCTTGGTGGACTTATGGGCTTTTTTTTAATAGACTTTTGTTAAAACACTATATCATGTATTTGTTTTTTTAACAGATCTCTTTATTTTCCTTATAATTGAGTTGTAGAAAAAAATTGATGTTAGAGAAACATATATATATATTTGATTAATTAGAATATATCTTAAAATCCACGTCATTAAATTGCTCACAGTATAATTTTAAAAAATATATATATAAGAAGCAATAAAAAATGAATATCATTAACTTATGTAATATTGTTTATGTTACCAATCTATAATGTTAGCACAACTTAAAGAGTAAGTATTATCACTTAAAGTCTTAAAAAATTAATGTCATTAAATATTATTATCATTCCGTATCATTAACTTAATGCTATAAGGCACACAAAAAGACTTAAAAAATATTATATCATTAATTTAATTATATATCGTTAAAAAATGAAAACATCATTATCACTAGTCCTAAAAATGGATATCATTATAAACAATTATCATTATATATCATTAACTTAATGATATATCAATTTTATAATTTGTAAGACACACAAAAAAACTTAATAAATACTATATCATTAATTCAATTACAACATCCTAATTTCAATTTGTTCGTGAATTTGTAATTCAAATTTTTTGGTAAAAAAAAAAACCCCTTCTTTTAGCTGAGGGAATTTTAAAATCATTGTTTTAGATACCAATTTGAACTTAAGCAACAAACTCCTTAATTTTAAGGATTTTTTAAAATATAATAATATCATAATTGGTTTAAAATCTTAAATACGTATATTATTATTTAAAAAAATAAATTAAGACTAACAATATCATTATGAAAATTATTAATGTTTATATGTATATATATGCATTGAATATGTAAAGAATATTGATAAACTGAAAATATATTTTAACTTTATTTGGGTTACATGTCTCATTAACCCTAGAAATAATATATCTATTTGAATAAACTGAATTTAAGATACAGACAATAATTTAGCATTTTGTAATTTGTAAATCTAAGACGAGATTAGAACATAAATGTCCAAAATTCAAAACACTTTATTAATTCACATTGAGCTTCATACTTTGCTAAAACTTAAATGGACATATTTTAAATGCGCTTTAGTTTTTTTTTTTTTTTTTTAATTTACTACTTGTATAATTAAAAAACTTTTTAAAAAATAGTTGATTTTTTTAACGAAAATCAAGTCGAATTGACCTTAATAGACTGACAATTTTCAGTCGGTATTTGGTTGGTCTTCTCTTATGCTTAACTTGGTTTCGATTGACAGAAACCAACAAAAATCGACCAATGTTCAAGCCTACTTCTTACTCTGCAGAACTTTCCTTTTCTTCCCCTTCTTCTGTCCTACTTAACTCTATTTGGGATTGATTTTTATATAGTTACTTTTGACTTTTTCATGAGGTTATTGGAACAGTTGTGTTAGGCAAAATATCTAAAAAAGCAATTTGCATTAAAACGAATACATATTCCACAAATACAAATACATTTGGGAGACTTATTCAATGGGTGTAAAAAAGATTTGTTTTCCAATCGTCACATCTGCAGAAAAAGGTCATAAAGGAAATTGAAACTGTACAACATACTGAAATGACTTTTTTTTTTACCGGTATTGTATATTTTTAAACCATTCAATCATATAAATACACTTGAGAAGTTGGCAATAGATAATATTTGTATGTGTTTGTTCGTTTTCTTTTTGAATGAACGATGACAATATCGTAAATGCAAGACAAAAGGAAAATGTATTGTCATACAATTGATCAAGTCCAATTATCACATCCGAGTACAAACACATCAGTTCGAGTCAACAAACCGTAGTTCTCTAAAGTCAATACAAACATATAATAACATGCCCGTAAAAAGTGAAACGAAATTCTCTTTTCTAACTAAAACATTTACAGCAAATTGAGAGTCAGGTGTCTGAATTCGGGAAAGAGCTAATCTTTTGACTCTACAAAAACTACAGACGTTACTGTCTCTCGTGGACTAAAAACTCATCAACATGAATACTATTGAAAAAAAAAATATATTTACAAGCCCTTTTAACTCAGCATGAGTCTTCATTTCCAAGCAGAAGACGTAGACATAGCTCTGTTTTTCCAGCCAAGATAAAGAGCCCCATCTTTCTCCACAACTCTATAATTCTGGTTATACTCTCTCAACACGTTCTTCACGGCAACAGTCACTGAAGAACTCAAAGGGCACGGCGTAAACCCGGCCATCATCAATCTTGACCTCCACTTCCCAAAAAGTTCATGTCTTTCCACTCTTTCAATACCTTCACAAGCAATCATGTTAACTATGTCTCTAGCCACGCAGTGCTGCTCCGCGCTGATCCGCTGTTTGTCGTCCCTAGTACGCGCCACATCAATTGATTCAAACATGGCCAAGTAATAATCCAGCGTCTCGACGAACCTTGCATAGAATGGGGAGGTGTTGGTGTTCGATTCCTGCTCGACGAGGGTCATAACCTTGGGTGACAAGCTTTTAACGAGCCGTAATAACCGATCTCTGTGATTTTCAGTGCTTACACTTTCGTCCGGCATGTGATGCAACACGTACGGGAAGTTAACTACTATGGCTTCTCCAGGTCGAATGCTAAGGGTTTCCACTACAACCTCACTGCTGCACATGGCCCCGCCTTGAAATTCGAATGGCACATTGAGCGACTCTGCATGCTTTGCTAACCTCTGGCCTACTAAATGAAGGCCGCCGCCACGAGCCTGAGCTGAGTGGGAATCGTCAACTCCGGTGATGCGGACAAATGGAGGTCCACCAGGCCGACGGGCAAGATCCTCCAATAGTGACATCCACTGAGTGCCCTGTGCTATTTGGAAATCGATTATGTGAATTATCTGTTCATTTTGCACGGCTTCCTTAATTATAGCATTTGCTGATGCGTAGGCGAACCTCCAGTATGGACAGATCTGGAAGATGATGGACATATACGACAATAGTTCCGAGCTCGTCGGTTCATTGCACCTGAGGGCTTTGTAGATTGAACTCCCTGATTTCTCCAACCTTGCTCTTAACCCTTCCAACATGTAAGCACCTAGTCTTTGGATGGGCTCGCCTGAAACTGAGACCATATCCCCCATTACCTCCATTAACTCCGTCGCTTTCGGTAAGTCGGATTCAGATATTGCATACGCACATGCCATGAGGACTTGTTTCAGATCCAACTGCGGGAGCATGCCCATCATCTTCCAACTTGCAAGGGAAGAAGTAGCTTGACGGGACTCGTTCTTGTAGGAGCAATACCGGCTGTCAACAATGTCTGATTCAATTCCCAGCAGTGAAATTTCTAGTTCTCTGAGCTTATGCTTCAATTCATTACCATCATCAGTCACAGAGCAGCCACTAATTGGCGACCCGGAGTAGATTTCAGGGGAATGATGCGGATCAGACGAGCATGAGTGGGAGTGGGAGCCTTGCAGCGAGAAGGCACTGCTGTTCGATAAGACACTCACAGCGGAAGGCGAATGAGAATCACAGGTGAGAATATCAGCAGTTACCGAGGACGAATCAAGGGTGAAGAACTGTCCGTTACAGGCCTCAAAGGAGAGACTCTTTCGTTGGCTGCCATTGTCTTGAAACATGTTGTTCTCTAAAATTTGGAAATGAGGCGAGCAATAGACTTCAATATCTTGCACATGCTGGTGGGGATATAATCCATGTATACCGCCTGTCACCTGGTGTTTTTGAGATGTTTGCATCTGATAAGAAGAAATTGTTGGCGCAAAAGATGAGTACTACTGAATCTTATAATACGTGTTTCAAGACTTGCCAAACCAGTTGTCTGCAACCAGGGACAACCGTTATCCAGTCACCACAAGCAACCAGTAAACAACAGCCATAAGCACCTAGATGACTTCCTCTTCAACAGAAACCACGGAGCTCAATCAAAAATACGCTAGGCATAACGAATCTGCACCAACAACGAAAAAAAAGAGCAAAAATAATCAGCAAAACCATTGCATTTATGCATTTGGTGACTACTAATGGCATTAAGTGATGCAGCCTGACCTTTATCTCAAGAAGCTAATACCAGATAGTGGTGACAAAAGCTGATCCAATGGAAATAAATTGCAGCAAAACAATCAAATAATCCACTCAAACTTTAAAAAACAATCGAGAGACACATGAAAGCATACTTCTGACAAGTTATGACATCCATACTAACTTGCCGAGAATAATCCTAATGATAGCTTACTTTTCTAGGTGATCAAGTACCCAAGAAACTCATATGCACATTCTTTTTCAAATTTTAATCAAACTAGAATTCCCCTTCTTTGGGTGTACTTCCACGTAATTTCCAGGTAAAAAGTTGTTTTGCTTTTTGCTAAGTTTCCAATGATAAACTTAAAAAAACCAATTGGGTCTCCAGTCTTCACATTATCTTGCATATTTTTTTGACTTTCTTTTGGTTGGCCAGTCATGCATTCCACTAGGAAACATTGAAACTAACAAATATATACGACTCCTACTTTGTTTTTCACCACCCGCTACTTGATCAAGCAACGCAAAGGTGATCTCAGCAAAACCAAACAAAAAAAAAAAAAAGGAAAGAGACAAACTCCAATGGAGGGCTTGACCTTGGAAAAATACACAGTTGACTTTTGCTCATTAAATGAAAACTAAAAAAATACAAACATTCTAAATCAGCCGTGACAAAGAGTTGAAAAAAACAATGATCTGTAAAGTTAAAATATATATCTTTCATAAAAACCTGTTTGCTAAATCATAAGCTAAATCACAAGGAAAACATGAGACTTGAGGCCAAAAGCCATTTCTTTTCATGTCCTTTAAACTTTAATAATTGACACCAGTTATTGAAGAGAACAGAATTCGTAATTGTAGGCAATACATGACCAACTTCTTACCATATTATTGAAACCAACAAAAAAAAAAATTACCAACCGCAAAGAAAAACTGAAAAAGGCACTTTTGAGAGGGGGGAAAAAGTTGCTCGAGGGTTTTGAAGGACACGGGTGAATTCTAGTGAGGGAAAAAAAAAGGTTAAACAAAGAAATTGTAAAGAAATTCAACTGCAGGGATAGAAAGAGGAAAAAATTTAAAAATTAAAAACTAAGAAGAAAAAGGAGGAAGAAAAAAGACAATATTTTGATTGTATAGTCATATATCATCTGATCTTCAATAAGAAAACCGCAAGATCTAATACCCAAATGAAATATTTATTGGATTTAGATCTATAACAGCTCAAAAATAAAATCCTTCAAAGGGTAAAACCACTTCTAAAAGACCAAAAAATACCAACAGCGAATTTCGCAGTAGAAAGCTAAAATCCCAGAGAAATGAAAATAGAGGCCTTTGAATTCCTACAAAAATTTGTTGAACCAACAACCGAAGTTCATACAACAACAAACGAATTAAAAATTCCCATCATAACAACCAAAACGCTAAATAAAGAAACAAATAAACAACCTTCTTTTCTTTTCAGAAACAAATGAAAATTTTGTTTGAAAGGCTTTCTTCAAACAAATTTTTCAAGCTAGCCCAAAACTTATCAAGCATGTATTAAAGTTCAACCACAATTCAACCAACCCCATGTGGGAAAAAAAAACAAAAAAACCAACCTCAATTCTCCAAAGATAGTAAGATGAATTTTAAGGTTGAAATGATTTCACATACCTCTGGTGAGGGACAAGTGCTGGGGCAATAATATTGTGTTGAAGATTCCTCTGTGGTCTCTTCTCCACCAAAGAGCCCAACAGCTGAAGAATTCGAAAAGCAAACCGTGGCGTCCTACTTTGCTTCTCTCTCCGTCTCCCTCACTCTCCGATGTATCTTATATGCTCATATGAGTCATCAATCTTATGTGCTAAATAAATTAACGCTCAGTTTGCACTTAATTACGATACTACCCTTTTTATTAGAATCCTCCCTCAACCAAGTTCACTCGGAGCGCTGTGCATCAAATTCCAAACTGACGAAAATGACCCTTCCTTCTGTCCGAACTTACTTGGACGGATTGCCATCAAGGAGATCAGGTTGACGAAAATGACCTTTCATTTTTCACTTTTGTATGTTTTCGTGATTTCTTTCTCTCACCGTGTCGTGAGTGGGACGTTCTAACCCGGGGGAAGGACTGACGACTACACGTGGTGTTGTTCCTGGCCCCAAGCAACTGCAAACTGGTCAATAAGGAAAAGAAAAGTCCATTTTTGCTAAGAAAAATAACAACAAAAAAAAGTCTATTCCATTAAATTGGATACACATGAAGGTGGACCTTCTAATCCATCTCAACTAACATGAAGAAGTGGAGTTATTTGTGGAATTTTGACTTTATATACTTGAGCTTTTATTCAAAACACCACTGTTTTGTATATTTTAATAATATAGGACTAGATGTTTCTTTTTTTTTTCCTTCTTTTTACACGTCTTTTAAGATTGTGATATTTTTAGAGTCATTAAATTTTTTTATTAAATGGATTCAACAGTGGTGGTTTGAGCTTATTGGAGTTTAATATCATAATTTAATAAACTGGTGTTTATTGTTATATTTTAGTAATATGAGACTCAGATGGTTTACTATTTATATTTCGAAAACTTTGATACATATTTGCAAGACATGATTAAAAATTTTTATCAAAATGTGGTCGTGCAATGGTTGGTCAATGATTAAATAGTTAACCTTTTGAAATTTAAATCGCATGGATATGTGCATTGTTTAATCTAGGATTAATATATGAGTTTACGTTTTCAAGGGGGAAAAAAGGGTTGGAAAAAGGACTATTCCATAGTTTACCTTCTTTAAAGTCAAAGTGTATATGTGTTGCTTCAATGTTGCTTATCTCTCTTTTTCGGTTTACAGCTTTCATTTCAATTAAATCACCGTGTTATTTGGTCTTAAAATTAAGATTAAGGTATTAATCTTCAGATTGAAGAGTTAGTAAAGGACTGAGGTGTACTAATTAAGTTGGTGAATCTTAGGCCCCGTTTGACAAAGTGGTTCCCACCACAATCTCAATTATGAACAGTAAAAAGTTCTCACATGCTACAGTAACAAAAAAAAAAAAACAAATTTGCTGCAGTAAAGAGTCCTCACATGCTACAGTAAAAGTGGTTCCCACTACTCTCCCAAACACCCTATTAGTGTACATGCGACGGGAGTGATAATTAGTAATTAGAATGAAAACACAAAACGTGTCAACCATTGCGTCAAGTATTGGCAACTCTTTTTTTTTTTTTTATAAACGATATGTCGGTTTTAAACATGTATCCTGTTGAATTCCCTTAGATTTTGAGGTTTTTAAGAAGAAGGGGAAAAAAAGGGGAAAAAAATAGAAACAAAAACAGAAAAACAAGGGCACAAACGTGTGCTTGAGTTCGGTATCATCTTGAGGTTGACTGCGCAAGTTTTTTCACTACACCGGTAACGGCAAGCGAGTTGGCTGAATTTAACTTTTTTTTTTTTTTTTTATCTTTTTTTAAGGTAAGTTGAAATGAACTTCAACTTTTTTCTTTTTTGAAAAGGAAATGAATAGGATGGGTGCATCGGTTCAAACTAAATGGTTTGAATCAATTTTGGTCAAAATTACCATAGCATGTTAAAGCTTTATATTGTAGTTTTTTTTTTCTTGATATTATAACATATTATAGCTTTACACTATAGCAACCAAAAGTTTTAATTCTAACTTATATTATCAAACACCACAAAACGTAAACTAAGCCGGTGTTTAACTAAATATTTTGCGTAATGTTGTTATATAAACATAAGTTTGTCAATTAGTTAAAGCGGTAAAAAAGATCTGTTAATTAACCAAATATTTTGCACAATGTATTGAAACAAACAGTTTTTTTTTTTTTTTTCTTTTGCCAATCATGATATGAACGGAACCAAGTCTAAGTAAATAAGTCCACCATTAAAACGGGAATAGGAAAAGTTAAATGCCATATTTTTCAAGCTTGAGGAATGCTATTTATATACGAGTGGAAATTTAAGCTGTCATCATGATGTGAATCATACAATAGAGCCTACATGAATTTATAGTTTGAATTTTGCACTCGCCACACTTTATATAATAAATTTCTTTTTAGGCATATCGAGAACATGTAAAACACACCAACAATATATGGTTGAATTAAGGGCGAATTGTAGATTTTAAGCTTTAGTCTCAGTTTGCACGTTTAAAATGATTTTGAAGCACTTTTATATATATTTAATGTTTTGATTTAAGGACGGTGGCAGACTTAAGATCTACTGTTAGAGGTAAGTAGAAAACTAACACCAAACTAATTTTTTTATAACTACACGTTTTGGATATGTAGTTATAACACAAATACCAACTTCTTACTTGCAATTTCTAGACTTCTGAAAGAAAGAGAAGCATATGCTTAGCAACAATTATTAAAAAAAAGGGGGGGAAATTGGCGCTATTAGTTCTAAACTTTGAGCCTACATTTTGACATAAACTTTTAATTTTGGAAAATTAATTCCTCACTTTTGTTTTTTTGGTAGTTTGGTCATTAATACTAAAATTGAAGGTCGATTTTTAAAATTTATTGTAAATAATCACATGCTTATCACATAAAAACTAAAAATTTTACATAAATAGTTACAATAGGTATATAATGTTATAGTTTTCTCTATGTTATAGTAGTAACAAAGAGAAAAATTTTGTTTTTAATGTAGATCTTTTTGTAAGATTTCAAGTTATAATACGACTAGGGTTTGATTATCTATGTTAAATTTTAAAAATCTATCGTCAATTTTTATGTCAAGGACCAAAACTATCAAAAAAACGAAAACATTGTTAGAATTAATTTGATAAAATTAAAAATTTAGGACCAAAATCTTACTATGTTTAAATTTCAAGGACTAACACGAAACAATGCCAATAACCAAAAGGATATTGCCAATTTAATTGTTATTTTTTATGATTTGGTTGATTGGAATGACAACCTAGTTATCACTAATAAATTTCATTATTATTACTGTATAAAATTTTTATATATTATAATATAAAACAAAACTTCACTCTAACATAAACCACTTAAACCACTTATATACTACTGTGTTTTGTGTTTGCTACGATGTATTGGTAACTCTATGGTTGAAATATAAAGAGTAATTTATCTTTTTCTTAAAAAAAAAAAGAAGGTAAACACGCTTACGCATTAATGTAGCGACAAAACCACCTGCGTCATACACGGTTTCGCTGAACATCGCCATTAAAAGGACTCGAAATGGCAAACTTGTAAATTTATGTAACAATCATGACCTTTTCTTAAAGACAGCGTTCGCCCACCCCAGACGAAGTTGCTGACACATCTTCACATTCTTCGAAGCCTTTTAAATTCTTTTTTTAAGAAAAAAAAAAAAGAAAAATCCTTTTCTCCAACGTTTTTTAAATGAACAGCTTTAATTTAATATTACGACGATGACGTGGACCATGGCGTCCTCAATCATTACTTTAATAATATATTTATTATGTGAAAGAAAGATCTTCTGGTACCCCCACCACGGCGCTCTTACTTGAAGCACATCTGAGCCCTATACGATTTCATAGTGGATCGTCATTCCCGACAATAATCCTACGTCGTATCGTACGTATAATACAAGTTTAATACACGTAAAAAATAAAATATTTGTAATTGGCATAAATGCGTCTCTTACTAAAATTAAAAAATGCATTTACTTTGATTGGTATGACTGAAAGGTGGAGGGAAAGTAAACATTGAAAAAATTTTGGGTGAAAATTAATATAATAGGGTATTGGTAGAAAAAAATTAAAATGAAAGGAAACTGGGTGGGAGAAATGACACATGTGTCTTACTAAAATTGATATCTCTAAATATAAGGTAGATTTTGTGAGGGAAAAATTTGACATCAATGCAAAGAAAGTAAAGTTTTTAATTTGTTCTTCTTTTCTATTAAAATTCCAACAAAAAATTTGGACACCAAGTTAGAAAAATAGCTAAATTATATTTGGACAAAATGATAATTGTATTAATAGTAGTTTTTTTATTTTTTTAGTTTTTCTTGCAATACCAAACAAGAGAAGATAAAATCATTTTGTTTCTAAAGTAAAATAGTTTTCTTTCCACCTTTACATACTAAACAAGTAAAGAAAAAATAAAAAAAATTTCTTTACTTTATAGTTTTATTTTCCCTCTTATTTTCTTCCCCCCTTCTAACAAAACGGAGCATAATAGTCGAGTCCATTAATAATTAGACACACAAACTTATTAAGATAATACTTCATTTTTCTTCGAACACATTCATAATTTTATTAAGCAAGTAAACTATTATGACGTATCAATATGAGATCAATCCCTTATGGAGTTCTCAACCAAATGATAATAATCACAATACTTTTTTGAGTCATATATTTTTCACAAACAAGTAACTTACCATGTATTTGGTAAAAGTAGTTTTTACTATTTTTTCAGTTATAATTAGTGTAAAACTCTCACATGTTACAGTAACAATAAAAAACTACTACAGTATAAAGCTCTCACGTGCTATAGTAAAAATTGTTCTAATCAACGGTTCCTACCATCATTTTAAATTAATGTGATGTTAAAGGAACATGAGTTCAATGATTTTTGAACTGTCAGAAAACCATAGGGTAAAATTATCTGTTGCTTCATTCTACTATTAATGAATGCATTTTTTCATTTTTTTCCTTTAAAATAATCACCATACATCTTTTCAGTGTTATTTCCTCATCAACATGGTCGCTCAACATTTTTTTTTCCCTTTATGTTGCATGTTATCTTCTTTGAACATTTATCCGTAACAAATTATTGAGCAAACTTTAGTTATTTAGTATAATTGTTGAAAATTTTAATCATTTATAGTTATAATTGATAGATTGAAAACTGATACTACAAAAACCTCATTATATTTGTGAAGTCAAGCGTTTCCAACAAATCCATCACCCTTACAAAAAGAAAAGAGAGAGAAGTGACAAAAGACATTTTTTTCACCCAAAAAAAAAAAAAAACCCACACAAATCACATTGTGAAAACTCAAATGGTCCTAAAATTACATGGTTTCAGGTCTGAAATGGAATTTGATTTGTTTTGGATCTTACTGTTACATATTCGGAGGTGTTACATCGGAGGGCATAGTCATATATCCTAGCTAGTACACAATCCTACCATTTCACTTTAGCTCTCACAACCAGAAGTAGGAAAACGACATTACACGGCTGGGGAGAAAAGCAGTGGTTTGGTCATGATAGCAAGGATGGGACAAAACTCAATTCGAAAATAATACAAATAATTAAACAAAGGGACCATTAAAAAGGGAAAAAGGAGATTGAATTCTACAATGATATATGAATGATATTTTACTAAGAAAAACATACTTTTCATTTTAACATAATTTTAACAACAATTAGCATTAAAAAAAAAGCACTACTAATAAAAAAACATTGTGTACTAAATTAATTCAATCCTTAAAATCCGATTATTAACTAACTATTGGTAAAAGCCCGTTTGAAAATATAGTTCAACCTAACAATTCAACGTAAAATAGAATAGTAATTCAAATTCTATGAGAAAAAAATACTGGAACAAAATCAATTCAAACTACAATGGACTAAGAATTTTTTAATTTGAATTACATTGCCAAATGGGCTATAAATTTTGCTCTCCATTACTCCATTTGTTTGTATAGTGCTTGGTCTACCCAATATTCCTTTTGGGTTCTACACCCACTATTACGACCTCTTGTTTGACAAATACTGGTATCACAAAATTAATGGACATAAAAAAAAAGGCCTTGTAATTAGAGTTTTTTAAGGAGATTTTTTTCTATAGGATTCAAAAAAACAAACTTATCTATGTTTTTCAACTATTAGATTTGTGTAAAAAACTATTTGTTTCATATGCTTTTTAATTGTGATACGATTTAGGTCAAAACTAATACTTAGAAAAAGTACACCTTTCATCTTTTTAGATTCTGTTTTGTTTTGCTTTATTTACTTATTGAGGTTTTAAACTTATGTTTATAGACATGCACGATCGGTAGAGTATCTCTACCTGAACCTTGAAAAGGTCCAAGAAGAAATTAGGCGGTGGATGATATTCCAGTCGGCAGTTTCATCTTGGGAATTTGAAGCAATAAAAGAAGTGATGCGCAGAGGCTGCCTTTTACGCTTTTCTATCAGTCCTAGGCACTAGGGGTAAGGATGGAGCTTCTGTGTTAATAAGGTAAAGCTAAAACTGAGATATGATAACGATTGATAAAGGAAATTCAAGGAAAAAGGGGTAATCTTGATGCTTTCCTTCCAAGAAAGAGCAGCTTCTTGTGGCCCACTTTCTTATCACGAATAGTACAAAGCATTATAAGAAAGTTGAAAGTTACGTTCAACTTGAAGAATAAGCCCAATGCTACTTTCCTAGTCATTAGTACAGCGTCCGCGTAAAGATGCAAAAATATATTATCCTTGACACCGTTTTTTTGACCCTTCTTTTTGGGTTCTTTTAAGACAAACTTCAAATCTCAGTTGTCCAACAAAGCTGAGTAACTAATATAATTATATTTGTTGGAAAACGACAATTACATAACGCCTCCCGCTTCAAGAAATAGAACAATGTTTATTTCTCTCCATAAGAGTTTGTGCGACTCCTATTCCAATAGACCGCCAAGATAAAGTAACCCGGTTACTATGATTATGTTTATATTAGCATATTTACACATATTAGGAAAAATAATTTATTTATTTAACAACTTGTATCTATATATAGCCTTTAATCATAGGGCTCCTTGTTGATAAATTTTCTCCTTTTTAATTTGTGACTGTAGACACACCTTAAATCTTTATCTCCTCTTCTTTACTTGTTGTCTTCTTTGATTGTTATTTACACACTAATTTGTTCTATAATTAGGGTGCTTCTATGACTAGGATGTATACTGTTGATGCGCTGCTTGCTCCATTGGTGATCAAGTCACGTGCGGCTGTGTATAATGGTTGGACTATCTGTCCTGTCTGTTTCGGCTTCCTTAGGTGAACCTCTACAAGAAGAGGGACTGTCACAAATATATGTGAAAAATGATTATATCTAAGCAGGCTGCTCGAACAGAGGAGGAGTGCCGAGCATACCCCAACATATACCATATAAAGCAACAAAGGTGATCGTGATTTATACAAACCAGAAATCAAGAAGTAACTTTAAAACCCAATGTTTCGTATGAGTCAGCCGAGTCAATATAGACCAACAGCAAATAGCTTTTAAAAAATTAATCGAGCGTCAGCTTAGTGGGGTCTACAAAAGTCATACATTACGTGATCTTGGCCACAAGTTTACAAATCCCCAATTACAGAAAAGCCCAAAGCAAATGTGTCATCTTTAGTGGAATAGAAAAAGTTAAGGTCCCAAAGGGCAAAGGAAAAATGGGTCCCATTAAAATTTAAATTGATTGTCATTTGCTTCGAAGCTGCAAGTCATTGATGTCTCTATTGGCTTTAGATGGCGTGTGTTGTGTGGAATTATCCTTCCTTTTTGCCAAGAATAAAGGCAAAAATCTTCAGATACAACCTGGTGGGATGAGGTCATATGTTACTTTCACCCATTATAAAAGACGGAACAAAATATGGCATTCCCAACTCTACATGTAGGTATGTTCTCCAAAACCTCTAGCTCCATTAAAAGACATGCCTAGTGTTTGTTATTCCTTCTTTTTTCTTCTTTTTTTGTCAGGAATAAATTATTTATCGCTCCTTTTCCTTTTGATGTAGTTCACTTTGCACGCTTCTTTTAATTTTATTATATAATAAATGGTTTAGAATGGCAACTACCCTTTACTTTTTTTAGTATTTGGAGAATATTTTGATAAGGTACAAGAAAATGCGTGCGGGCCTAAAAAGAGAAATCGCTGTAAACAACATACGTTTTTTAAATATAAAGAAACAAATACTTTAAAATATTTGAGTTAAATAGCCATATTGACACTATATTTACACTAAAATATGCTCTTTATCTTAAATATTTTAAAACATACTATATATTCAAAAAATTTCTCAAACTAATGCTATTTGTTTCTTTTCCCCTTGAATTAGTTGTTTGATAGAATTACTGTAGCCAATATTCTGAGTATTGACAATCCCGACGTGCAGGTTCTGATTGACTTGTCTGGATTCCCAATAAGAATGCTGTGTTTCGGTTAAGTCAACTTATTGGCCCAGTTTAAAACCTGTTGAAACAAAGGTTTTGCTTTAGCGTGGGTCGGCTGGACCTTTCCCATGGCCTTCTTGGATCCAACTGTTTGTTGAATTTCGGGTGGTTGTTGGCCCTTTATTTTGGGTGGCACTCCCGTCGTTAGTGAAACACATGTGGCTTTAGCTGTAATCGCTCGTGATTGGAATCGGGAGGTGCCGGTCATGTGGTGAAGGTGTGCTCTGAGTTGCATGGTATCGTAAGGGGAAGCTCTTGCGGTAGTTTGGTTGTGCAGTTGGCGGCCAAGGTAGGGCGGCGACCTGATTATTAGAGGTGATATTAGGACTAATTTTGACTATTGCCTTGTTGGAGGGTGCACTGGATAACGAGATCGAAAATTTGGGATTGGCAGTTATTGGTTAATGTTGTTAGCTATTGTTTAGCTAGATGGGCACCAAAAGAAAGAAAAACTTGAAGGCCAATTTCCAATTAGCCAGACGTATAATCCATCATTGGAGACACATGAAATTATGGAATCCGTCTAGGCTACCTGAACAAAGTTTCATAAAACGCAAGCTACATCTTCATTTACCAACTACGATATATACAACTAGTCCTATTGACTCATTTTACTCACCGTCATCCCCTAGCTAGCTCAATAAGTTGCACAAGCATGATGTGCTGCATTCAAATCGAATGCCCTATACCAAACGGCACCAAATGCTTGGATCACGCCTCAACGCAACCAAAATTTCCGGTTTTCGCCTACACTATCTTGATTAATTTCACACATTGGTGACTACATAAATCTCAAAAAGAGGAGATTATTTCCTTTTCAACCTATCAGAGTGCATAAATCTTCCATAAGAACAGCTATTCGTGAAACCTGCAACAGCTTCCTGGCGTAAGATTACTTGAATTAAGTCATAGCAGGCATATCCCAGCCGTAATTCCTCATTTTACTAATTTATAAGGTGTAAAGTTTAAATACCCTAGTTGCTATTTTACTCACAATTTATGATTTTTGTCCTATCGTCGTACATAAAAAGCTAAAAGTCCTAACTCACCCTTCAAGAAAGAACAAACACATGTTCTCCAGTTTCATAACTATTCCTAAAGCTAATCTAGTTCCATCATTAAAACTGATTATGTGTTGATGACCTGCATCCATTTACATTATAAGACATCTATGAAAATTGGAAATTGAAATCCTCACACAAAAAAAAAAAAAAAAAAAAAAGCAACTAAAGGAATGACAGGGAACAAAAGTTCTGCTATCAACTTGAAAATGTTCAGAACCAGTCTCAGGGTGGTGGGTCAATTAAAAGGCTAATATGAAAGAGGAAGAAATTATGAATGTAAAAGAATATCTAGTCCGTATATTTTGGGGAGTTTCTAGTACATAACTAGTTTACTCAAAAAGTAGAGAGGAAAAAAAAAAATGCCCAAGTGAAAGCATATAGAATGCAATGTTCTATATGTGTCATTACCGTAATATCCTTGCAAATGCGGAATTGAATAAAGAACGCAATGCTGCAAGAAGCCCAATAAATTTCATGTAGAAAAACAGCCTAATCTAATAAACAAAACAAGGGGCCAAATTAAAAGGCAAACAGAGATTACATTCGCTTATGAAAGCAGCCGATAAAAAATGAAGTAAGAAAACAAAGTTCACTACAAAATCTTCAATTACTTCCCTACATTTAACATAAATCCATTCTAGAAAATCCCAGCAGACAAAAACCATTTTCATGAGCACATTTAAGCCCACAGATATTATTTGGAGCAAATAGAATGGCTAACGAGATAACAAAATAGTTCAGCATTGACTTTTTGAGCCACAGACCACAATCAAGCTTTCAAAGAAGTATACAAATACAATTCGTTGTTCACTAAACAAAAGAAGCAAAATCTTCTTGATTCGAGAACAACACAGTAGTCTGGTTATTAACAGATTATCAAGGAAGGAAAATCTCCGCCAAAAGAAATCAAAATCCTAAAAAGCATTAAAATTTTCAATTTTGATTTTCATTTCTTGTAACGAGCTACCTCGTCTTCGTTGGGGAAGAATCCCATGAGTCTTCCGGCGGAGTTCTGGTAGGCGTACATGAAGCCTCCCATCAGCCCAATCAGCCCTCCCGTTACCATCGAAGGTCCCTTAATCCCTGGCTTTATTCCTAAAACACAAGAAAATGAAAAAGAGTCAATTTTGATTATATTTTACTGATCATATCTTCGTTAACGAATCAATTGTAAAAAAAAGGAATAAGATTGGAGAAAAGTGGAGATTAACCAGAGAGATAGCCGACGGTGACGGAGACGCCGGTGATGGTGACGAAACGGAGGTAGTCGAGAGTGCTGAAGTTTCCGACGACTTTGGTGAAGGGAGGGTTCCGATCTACGACCGGGTACTCTGGCTTCGCCGACGCTGTGATGTCTGTGTTCATCTTTTTGCACCTTTTCAACTTCTTCTTCTTCCTCTTCACCGCCGAAACCTCACTCACTCCCAAGCCTTCTTCGGAAGTCCGCTGCGGGCTTATGGCATTATAGGATCCATGTCTTAGAAGTCCCTTGCCATAGGCCGTTAACTGAATGGGCCTTCTTGGGTCTGGGCCCTGACTCCTTATTAGTGGGAGTAAATTTAGCTGGATTGCTTTTTTGCGCAGTTATGTATACCCATTATTATTTCTTTTTTTGATTTACACCATTTTTTATAGTCAAAAAGATCAAAATATTTTTAGATAAAACTTATTTTTCTGACTCTGATTTTAAATGCTTATGATCAATTATGTCTTTATACTATTTAAAAGTAGTATATGTTTCAAACTTTCTCGTAATAATAAGTTTGAAAAACAATGGCATAGAAGTGGTGTTTCTTAAATTGACATGTCAATTGGGTGGTATACTATTGTTATTGTGTTCTATAATTTTTCTCTCCCTTTAATGCATATACCATTTCTCATGACTAAAATGGTCAAAATATCATCAGATAAACCTAACTCTAACCTAAAATTGTAACGCCCTTAAGTGGGGGTTAACAGTTTTTAATAAATAAAATAAAAATTAAAAATAAAAGTAAAACTTCAAAAATATAGTTGTCTGGGACTTAAATGAAAACTCTCAAATCAAAAATAAAAATATAAATGACAATTAAGCCACATTTTAATGTAGTATCTTAAATTTAATAATATAAAACTATCGTCATCATCATTTCAACCCTCACATATCTTAATATAGTCACAGAAAGTAACAATCGATGCTTACATTTTTTATAAAGAACATTCTCAACAAATGATACAATTCCATAGTAATACAGCTATATAGCTTCTTTAACTATGTATCTTGTCACCACCTCACACATTGTGAGTCTTAAAAAGATGAAAATATGAGGGAATGAGCAACAACATGCTCAGTAGAGAAAACCATTACTCACCTTTAGGTTTTTATCCTTACCACATTAAAACCTGCATGGTTAGTTAGTTCTCATTATTCATTAAATTTTTTATGTTCAATTCCGGTAGATATCTTATGATCATTCTTACTAAGTTCCATACATTTATATATATATATATACATATTAATTTAGGATTCAATTATGCTCATCTGTATTCACAATGCAATAGAATATCATATCACTCGACTCAATGAAACTCAAATGGGCACGCTTGGTCACCCTCTAAACATTCTAAAGGTGTTCTGGTGAGGGGACATCAAGCCCCGAGTCTTCACCAAGTCGATTCCTGTAAGTGCGTTTGGGACTTTCGACTTAAGGGAGTGTCATCACCTCCCTCATATTTTACCTTTTAGGGTATTCATGCCCAATTACGTAACTGCCGTCTTCTTCACGTCTCATCATTTCTCTATATTCAATTATTATTTATAGAGTCAGTTTTCCTAACCATGCCTCTCAATTTATAACAACATGTGTTAATTCATTATGTTCCTCGCTGTACAATAGAGGACGAGTTCATGTCATAGTTTCATATGTGATACTCATATAATAGCAATTCAACATATATATATATATATATATCTTGCGGTAAAACAATCAATTTTAATTTCATAAAAACCTCATAAAAGATGAATAATAGAATCCCTACCTCTTCGCGAATTACCCTGTTGATAACTTCCAGCTCATAATAACAAGCTCACCACGTGAGTTCCAAGTACTCCGTCATCCTACGACGTATAAAATAACTATACTTTAACTAAAATTCCTAATCTCTAATCATACCAATTTATCATCTATTCTTATTAGTGTGCTATAATCATTTATAGAAAATCTTGGAACATTTTGTAATACAAAACGATGAAAACATATGAATTTGAATTATCTGATCAGCTTGCCGATTAAGCTCGGCTTGCTGCCCGAGGCAAAATCTAAAAAACTCTAATTTTTTGTTTTTAAAGATTTTGAGCTTCAAATGTCACTCTGACCTGTTTTAACAAATCCCATAGTATGAAAAATATACAAAAACCATAGAGTATCATGCTAATAAAACACGTAAATCGTTTCCCTAAATTTTTATACGTAAACATGTATAAAAATTCTCAAACATTGACTTTTACAGAACTTTACAAAAACATGATCTAAATAGGAAATTGTTCAAACTCAAAACAAACACAATTCAACTTGCATGTATATAAAAGCACAAACCTATACCACAAAATGAAAAACAATTACATAATCTAAACATAGTAACTTGGAATAAAGGGAAGATAGAGAAGAATTTAGATTTTTGGTTAGAAACTCTACTTTGTTTCCTTGAGAAATTGTTATTAGGCTTGATTGTTTGCTTGAGAAAAGAGATTCTAAGTTGAGATGAAACTTTTTGATCAAATTGAGAAGGTGAAGGAGAGAGACAAAATAGAAAGAGGGAGAGAAAGGGTGAGTGATGTGAAATGTGAGGGAAAATGAGTTGTCCTATATGTTATAGGAGTTGGTGGCTTTTGGCATATGAGTGAATAGTCTTATTGGGAGACTCAAAAAAAGAAAGGAGATAAGGCCTTTGTGGGGAACCAAAGCATGTGACTTGTTTGATTCAAGTTTTATCTTCTCTTTATTTGTTTATTTATTTTCTTTTTAACCATTACATGAGAAAGACAATAAAAGAGGGTCTATCATGGCATTTTAGTAAATATACTAAATAAGTACAGGAAAGTTTAAAAAATTCTAAAAATAAGTAGAAATAAATATTGTGAAATAGATTTTAAATAAAACAAATTTTTAATTGGTATACTAATAATTAATTTAATTACCACAATATTCGTTAGGAAAATAACAGGTGTCACAAAAATACTTGAAAATAATAGTGTTTTCATATTTATTGGAAGTTGTAGGTTTCAAATTTTCCCATAGAAGTAGAAAATTGAAATACAATACCACATAAATGGTGTTTTTCAAATTGACCCCATAATTGGCTTCCTCTAAACCTTTGCCTCTTTTACTTTTTCAGGTTTGTCCCAACAAACTCGCTATTTACCTTTTTTTTTCTCTGTTTTTTCCCCAGGAGGGGTAGATATAAGGTCTCTTGAGGAAATAAAATACAAAAGGATCACTTGTAGACTCTTTGTTCGGGGTATGTTTCAAAGTTGAGAGTATTGTCTGTTCATTTTATATATTGTGATGATACTGTTCCAAATTTACCTTTTTAGGAACAACTTTGAATTTTTATAACTAATTTTACAGAATGTTCAACAAAAGGTAGGAAAGTTCGGGTTGTTGTAATCCCTAACTTTTTAAGCTTCGTGCTTGGTTATGAATTGAAATTGAAAAATGTTCAGAAGCTTTAATGAAATTGTCACAATTAAGTATAAGGTGACAATCATGGGAACCTAGGCGTCAAAATATAGAGAAAGATTATGACTCATCACTTCAAGAAGCATGAGGTATCGTTACGAGATTGACGATCAACCTTAACATGACACATAAGCGCTAGGTGTCTTACATGCACGATTGCTTAGTAGAACACACGGACAGTGACACATGGTGTCACGTGGTGAGGACTGAAGCAAGTTTAGTGTCTTAATAACACATGGTTAGCATGCACGTTGACACTTGACACACATACACAACAACACGTAGTGACACATGTCGAGCTAGGATTTAAGGTGTACACCGTCGTGCTTATTCAATGTCTATATATAGGAAGCTTAGAATCCATTTGAAGGAAAGGAAAATGTGAGAAAGAAAAAGGCTTTTAAACATCTTCTAATCTTCAATTCAAGAGTTTCTAACCATAAGCAAGAAGTTTAAAAAGTCACGTATTGCAGTTATTTTATGACTTAGTGCAAATTCTTTTTTATTTTTTTCTACTTCACGTATAATGGACACACATGTGATTAACTGTGATAAAGTAATTGAAATAGATGATGACATTTGAAATTAATTGTAGTAAATAGCATGTTTGTATTCTATTTTGGGGGGAGGGGGGAGGGAGGGGTTGAGTAAAGTAAGACGTTTTTGGGATGAGAAAAGAGTTGGACCATTTCTTCTTCTTCTTTTTTTTTCTTTTTCTTTTTCCTGTAAAATATACTATTAATTTATGTACAAGATTTAAGCCACTAACAAGAAGTTTCGAAGGTGGTGGGAACCAGTGGTGAGAACCACTTTTACTGTAGCATGTGAGAGCTTTACACTGTAGCAATTATTTTTTATTTTTATTTTTTGCTGTAGCATGTGAGAGCTTTATTCTGTTCATAACTGAGTTTGTGGTGGGAACCGCAGTTCCCACCACTTTGCCAAACACCCGGTAAATTTTATTTCTGAGGGTAAGAGTCTTGTCGAATTGAAGTCATTCATCCGGAAGTACCTAACCTAACGCCATATAGATTAACAAGGATCAATTAGGAATAAACCTCAACTTTGCAGGCTCTAAAAGTGATTCTGGAAGTTCATGTAATCTGGCGGATATGTGGCGTGCGGATTTCAAGTCATGTGCAGTGCTTTTACGGATAGTCTTCGCGTCTTGGTTTGTTGTCGCCGGGCTGCCTAATTCATAACAAAGGCAAAAGATGAGAGTCCTATTTTCTGTTTTAATTTTTATAAGATGTTTGAAAATATTGGTTTTTGAACCAATTTTGATTAAAAACTATGTAACATGTGTGAAAGAGCTTATTTTGTTTGAAACTACACCCTATAAATCTTTTTTTAGTTTGTGATTTATGTTGATAACCAAAGGCAATGGTTTACTTCCTCAAGGGCTCCATCAAACTTTTGTTCTTTAAACTTTTTTTTTATTTGCTCCCCAAAGATTTTTTTTATTACTGTTTTCATACAACCTTTTTCATATTACAAACCTAACCTCAAATAAAGAAAGATCTACAATAACATTTTATACGTAAATTCCTTCCTCTTTTTTTTTATTAGACGAGCTAAAGAAATCTATTTCCGTGAAAATGATGAAGTGGGTTACACATACGCGGTTGCTTGTAGAGTGTCATGTAGAAACATTAACATAATGTCAAATCCAATGATATAATTTTTTCCTTCTTTGTTTTGTTTTCCTTTTATGCAAGATTATCATCATGGGAATTTGTAGGTCATACATAAGTGATGCGTATGATATAATGGGACCCACAAGTGAATGGATGCACTGAGAAGAGGCAGATGGAAGAGAGGGAACACTGAGAGACTTGGTGAAGACATGAATTAAGACATAAATTACGTGCTCTAATTGCATCCATTTAATTTGTATGTTGGGCAGACAAAAAATGGCAGCCCCACCATTACCAGCAGAAACTAGCAGAGCAGCAGTTGAAAACTCGCCTTTTTTCCTTTTGTTGATGATTGTCATCATGAATGGGATCCCCTTGTAAATCTTCGCTCATGCATATTTTTTTTGGGCATATTTTCCCCACATATACGTGGTATGATTGAAAAAAAGCGCAAATTTCCTATTTATGTAGTTAAGAAAAACTAGTTAGTGATTTAAATTCAAAGTGACAGGCTTAGAATTAAAGAGTTTTTCTTTTCGCTTTTGTTTTTGAGAACATGATAACCCATGTGGCCAGTGTAGTTGATGCTATCGGAGTTGCATATACGTAAAAATCTTCTCATTTGCTGATTAATTAGTCGACATATGAGGTGATGATTCCATTCTAAATAATGCCATCGACACTTAAGGATTGCATTTGATAATTAAAAGATGATGACTAAAAATTGCATGACTCTTACCTTATATTGAAGGGAAAAAAAAAAAAAAAAGCCCGACTCTGTGTGTGTTATTTATTTATTTATTTTTTAGTTTATGATATTTATTAGATAATCAAAGACAATGGCAAACCACCTTAGGTCCCGGAGAAGATGCCCTCAAGGGGCTGCATCAAACTTTGCCTGACTTGGCCGCGGCGCAGTTCTCAGGCGCCATTCTCACCATCACTGTGAAGGGTCGCCCACCGAAGCTCCACTATTGCGACTCCAGCGAATGTCGTTTGTGATGTGATTTTGTCCGGCTTGTGAGAATTTGGAAATTGAACGAGTACCAATGGTATATATAGCAAAATATTAAAAAAATTCAAGATTATAAGATGAGTATGAATAACTCAAAATTCAATTACTGTTTTACTCTTGTAGAACTCACATGTGAGTACAAGTGCTATTTTTTTTTTGGTTTTGACAAAAAATCAAATGAAGGGGGGCAAAAGTGGAAGAAACTCAAAGTTTAGAGTAGTAAAATTAGAATTTTTAAAATTCAAGACGCATGATTGTAAATATATATATATATATATATATATATGTATTTAGTGACAAATGAAAGATTTGAACTCAATGGGGCACAAAAAGAGCACAATTTATCAACTTAAATAAAGAAAGAATTATTGCATAAACAACACACAATGAATGTATGATAATCTCATTATCAATAATACTATGGAAAATGTATTTTATAATATATGTAACCAAATTGTTATTTATTAGTTAATATGTTATCTTTTTCACAACACTCAAGGAAGAAGTGTTTGTATAAGTAGTTTAGAAAATTAAACTAAAAAATCCGAGACCAAAATCAAAAGGATCGTGTAAACAAAAGCAATAGTCTAATACAAACAAAAAAACGTTGACTAGAAATTAAAAAAAAAAAAAGTTTGACGTTTTCTTAATTCTTAAAAATATTCTGAGATGTTCGTGCTAAAAGAAACCCACTGCCGGCGACAAATGTAGAACTGCAGAGCCACTAAAGCCCAAAAAGAAACCCAAGCCCAATGCAGTGGGGTCACTGTAGCGGAGCATGTCGTTGAAACATATACATATAGCCACATGTATACAGGTTTTCTCAATTTCCCCTCTGGTCATAATGTAAATCCGTCAGTGCATGTGTCGACTTTTATTTTTGTGAACCAAATGGTTTGAAGATTAATTTTATTTCATGGAAAACTCTCTTTGACCAAGCTCATAACGCATCAACACTGTCCACGTGTAGTTAGGTTTGAAGTTTTTCAACCGATCCTCGGAACCACCGTGGAAGGTTCGTTCCTATAATAATATAGACCTCCGCATGACACCACACCAGGTGCTTTTTCGAACGCTTTAACCGATTTATTTAGACGCTGCAACTGAGAATATAACAACATCGACCAACAATCAAAAATCCATCCAAAGTAATTATATATGAGGCGTGTCTGATAAACTAACCGCGTTTCAACGTTGCAAGTACGTTGCGTTTAGCACTCTGCCCTCATTGCTATCGTAAGCAAAAATATTGTCTCTCTCCAAAGTCCAAAAAGTTGCAAACCATATATACTTTCTCTGCCGGAAATGCCAATATAGATTTAGAAATACTAATACATATCAGAAATTTAGAACACACATGAAATTTCACAGCAAAATCCAATCCTTTGATCACCGGAGAGAATTGCAAACCGCGTCGCTTCTCTTCTCTATCTATCAGGACACGTATGCAACTAAACATTCGAATTTGGGTCGCTAATTGGCCGATGACTTTGGCACGGCTTTATTTTGGTCTTGGGTTTATTTTTATTTTTATTGCTTGCTAATGAAGGTCTTCGGTTTACTTGTTTTAATTTGTCTGAGGAATAACAATTGCCTCTGTTAATTATTATGAAAACATAGTTATTATTCTAAAAATTAAAAATATTTAGTGTGTTTGGGAGCATGATTAGAGCATACTTTTAATTATTTTTGCTTTGAATTTTGTGAGAGAAAATACTACAGTAAAAAATGGTTAATGCTCCAAACATCCTGATTAAATGCTGGACGTCTATGAAGATTATTGGTGACATAGGTCAGTTATTTATAGATTTTCTAGGTTGAACTTTGTATTTGAAATTAGAGTTCAAATCAATAGTTGGAACTATTTTTGTTTAAAATATTGTAAAATGTAAAAGTTTTACATCCAGTTAATAAAATTAAAATTGCAAACATCTGAGTTAAAAAAAAAAAAAAGGATAAGCATAATAACGAGCATGAGAACAGTAACAAGTTTTGACAAATAAAATTTTGTCAGTTATATATTTATAGATTTTATAATATGTTTCCTATCATCAGAAAGTAAAAGTCGTACTTGGTGTAGGTTCAAGCCAAAACCGAAAAAACCAAAAAAAGGAAAGGTAAGATCGCAAGATCAGAGGCCAAAAAAGTAAAGAAAAGGACAAAAAAGAAAAAAGAAAGAAAAAAGACTCTATGAAGGAAAAAGGAGAGAAAAAATACACAAGTTGCAAAACGCGTTTAGTATACGTTTCCCTTCTCCCCAGCGCAATGCAACCACGTCCCTCCCTCCCATAAATAGTAGTTGGACAAATCACAAAAATCTCACAATCGGTCTTCGTTCTTCCACACCAGTTAACACATCTGATCATTGCTGCAATACTCTCATTTTCATTCTTCCTTTCTTTTGTTATTTTTCTCCTTAATGATAAGTATAGTTATTTATAGTACAAGTGATAATTAGCAAACTCCCTTTTCCTCATTAGTACTCTATATATATATATTATCAAGAAAGGCAAGTACTTTCTGCTGTTTGCTTACAATGACCGTTTGGATTTGTTTTTCTCCGTTTTCTACTTTTATTGATGACTGTTTCCGTTTGTTTTGCAGTAGAAAGTTTTGATTATAAAAAGAAAAGCAACAAAATCATATATATAATATATGTATATATGGCGCAGATGTTAGAAAAAGCAAGTTCTGGGCATCGTAAACTAGACCTTGAGTCTCAGCAAGCTGCAGTTTTGGTCACTGTTAATTATCCGTGGAGAAGATCTTGGCGACGGATGTATATGATTCTCAGAGTGCATAAGTTCTTCTCAATGAGACTAGTCAAAGCGAATCGAAACCAATTAACAGTGATCCCCTCGTCATCAGCTCCGTCATATACTGCCTTGCCCAATAGTAGAAGTATTGCTGATCATGTGGTAAGTAATATTTTTGTTTCATTTTCTGCATTGTTTCTTGATCGCCGTGCACCCCTATACATACGTGTTTTATATGCATGAATCTGTATATTATATGTACATATATCTATATGTCTATATACATATATATGTGTCTACAAGTAACTCCAGGCTGGAGCTAACAAACCATTCACAGAACTTGAATAAGAAAATTAAAGCTCGTCGCCGGCGGGGAGGGGAAAACCCCACCGGTGCCCCGCACCACCCACTTTGTCCTCCTCCTTCTCCTCCTTTGTTTCCACTACAAGAAAATTAGGGTTTACAGTTTACTCACACACCCTTTACCCACACATTTTAAAAAGTTTTTCTCCCTCTCTCTCTCTCAATTCCGGCTCGTAAAGAAGAAGAAGAGGAGGATGAGGAAGAGCAAATTCTCTCTGTTGTTCGACCTCTTCCGCTTTAGACCCGAGAAGTTCGAGTCGGATCCTAGGGGTTAGGTGCTGAGATTCGTGCGTACTTCTTTGTCTTACAACAACAGAAAGAGCTCCACAGATATGATTAGGAATTTTGTTAGAAAAATGCTTCCTAATCTGTATTCTAATCAGTCAGACCTGTCAAACCTTTCAAAATAGAAAATTGAAAGAACAAGAAAAATAAGGAAATTCCTCTGCAAGCTTTTATTAATGGCAAAATTCCTCTCAATTGTTTTCTCCCTCAAGAGCTTTCTTTTTCTGTACAACCACACAAATGACCTGACTTATCCTCTATTTTACACACTTCAGCAACTCATAATGTTTAACAGTAAAAACAGATTAAGAAGACCTCTAATCTTTCTAACTAATTTAGATAAAATCTGTTACGAGTATAACAAATTTTATCGTCTACAATTCAGTTACCATAAGATTGGCCATGTGTCTTCTATTTATTTGCCTTCCTTGTCTTAGCCAATCTTTTATCAAATATGATATATGATCCTCTCCACTCTTACCTTAAAATCTCAATTCTTCTTCGGAACCTTAATTCTAGTCCCTGCCATTCTTTGATCATTTCAATATGGGTTCGAGTTTCTCTATTCTTTTGATGGGAAGCCTACATTTTGTTGCAGTGTTTCTTTTTTGAAGGGTTTTATTGCGGTGTTTTTAAGCAGGAAAAGTATTAATTTTTTTTTTTAGTTTTTTTCTTTTAAAGAAATTGTATGTGATGACATAAAACGGGGTGGGTTACAAAATCTACACTGCGTGTAAACAACACTGACCTGTCAAATTCAGGGGCAAAAAATTAACGCGGGGGACAAGTATATACTAACATTGTCAAAAAAAAAAATAAATGAATTAACTATAAAATTTTAGAAGGAGTCGAACATAATTTCTGGAGGGGCACGATATAGTTTTTGTAAAATTTTACATTGAAAGAAAAAAAATGTTTAAAGGAGTGATTGTCCAACTTTGTCTGCATGTCTCTTTGCCCCTACTTAGATTCATTATACACATGAAGACCCGAACCTTTAAGGACAAGGTGGGTCATGGAAACACCCTCCTCGTAGGTGAAACATGTTTGATCCACCCCATATCATGATCTGATTATACACAAAACAACCTGACCCATTAAGGGTGGGACGGGGCACCATTTGCATGCCTTGCCCCATTTATATCCCTTTGCATGATACTATGAACGTAATCTGTATTTTGTTGCAGATAACATATATTAATTAGAGGAATTTCTAATGCATATGCCAAATATCTCCTTACAAAATAATATCGATTCCTAGTCTGATCTGCATTATTGGATCATAATAGAAAAGAAGGGACGAACATGCATAGTTAAAAAGGGGGGACAAGAAAGGGAAAAAATTTTAATGAAAAAAAGGAGGAAAATTGGATTAGATGAACTTTTTAATGCCCTTTTTAAAATAAATGAATATATATTTTTTTCAAAATTAGACAAATGGTTCCTCGTTATTAATTATAAGATAAAAATGACAAAAATAACCTTCATTATTATTAATCAAAATAATAATAATGTCTGGAGACCTAAAAGAGTGTGGCATGACAATGTCTGGAGATACTCTGCAGTGAGAGAAAGGGGAGGGAGAGAAGAGAGAGAAAGTTAGCGTTTAGGGTTTTTTTAGGGTTTATTAATATGGATTTATCAGAGTTTATCACTGATAAACTCGATAAATAGTGTGGCGCTGACAATGTCTGAAAATGTTGTGTAGTAAGAGAAAAGGGAGAGAGAAAAGAGAGAGAAAGATAGAGATTGGGTTTTGTAGGGTCTCTTATTTATAGGTTTATCAGTGCTAAACTCGTCACTGATAACTTGATAAATAGTGTAGCGTTAACAATATCTAGAGATGCTTGCAGTGAGAGAAGAGGGAGAGAGAAAAGAAAAAGAAAGTTAAGGTTTAGGGTTTTTTAAGGGTTTGTTATTTATGAGTTTATCAGTAATAAACTCGAGTTTATCAGTGATAAACTTGACAAATTGTGTGATGTCGACAATGTCTAGAGATGCTGTGTAGCGAGAGATGAGGGAAAGAAGAGAGAGAAAGCTAGGGTTAGGTTTTTTTAGTGTTTATTATTTACGGGTTTATCAGTGATATCTTATAGTTGATTAATAATTAATGAATGTTGTTTTTATCATTTTGACTTTACAATTAATAAAAAGAGGCCATTGGTCTAATTTTTTAAAAAATATGATCATTTATTTTAAAAAGACCTCTTTCCCAAAAAATAGAAAACAAACAATTCAAGGTGAAGAACTCCTGTATATTTGTTTCGCTTATTTTCCCCTTTGGTCAACGTAGACAGTTTTTCTTTTTAAAGAAAATGGTAGTAAACAATAAGGTGAAGTACTTTAAAAAAATCACACTTTTTTGGTAAAAATATACTGATCAGTATTCTTTTTCAGCTCTTATTAAAAAAATTACCTTAAAAAAGTAAATAAAAATAGTAAAGAGAAGTAGGTAAAAGACTTTTTTGTGAGATCGGGTCCATTTGGTATGCAAGTTCCAATTAACATGGTTTTAAACCTTGTGGTTGAACTAATAGTTTTTGAACCTATGTGCTTTGAACAGTGGTTTTAAATGATGTTTAGAAGGTAAATGCTTGAACATTGAATAAAACATTATATAACAGTTCAAGTTGTGCACACGTGGGGGAAGGGGGTCGGGTTCTCAAAATTGACAATTTGGCCCCTTTTAAATCATCATCATCGTTTTAAATCATTGTTTTATTTTGTTTACTAAATGTCAGTTCAAACTAAGGGCATAAGTACAAACAGTAAGAACCTACGTACCAAATGCCACCTTATTAATTAAATATTGAACCTTGGTTACCAAAATTTAACTTTTTTTTATTGGATCATGATTCACAATATTTACTCCATGTCCAAATTTGATAAATTCAATATTTATCGATTTATCTCATGATGAAATTTGATAAATCCAAAATTTATCCAGATTACCTAATAACCAAGTTTAGTAAATGTAAGACTTACCAAATTTCTCCGATAAAATCCTTAATCAAATATAATATTTATCAACATTTACTAATATTAAGAGTTAATTTACTTTTAGCCTCTGAGAAATAACAGTTGTCTCACTTTAACCCTTAACCTTTTAATTGATACACTAATGGTCATGAGCTTTTCAAACAATACGCTAATGATATCTCCATAACATAATCATTAAAAATCTAAGACGCAAGTGATTTGTTAACAAAGGACACGGTAATCAATTAGAATTACTTTTTTGCTAGTTTGATTTAGGTAGCTAGGTATTTAAGCTAGATCATGCGTACCTCATCTAATGATATATGTCAGTTTTTTACATTTCTGCTGCAATGTACTATTACTTAACATATAGAAAACTTAGGTTTTGTTCATCAATTGAAAGTCTAGAGATCAAAGTAACACAACCGATATTCTTCAGGAGCCAAAAGTGAAATTCATCGTTTGTATTTATATAATATTTACAAATTTTTTGTTTCACAAACTCATTTTAACTTTTTTAAATATTCTTTTAATTTGAAAAGGTTCATTTACTACAATTTTAATAACAAAAAGGTTCTTTACTATCTTTTTAGAAACGCACTGTTTATAATATTTTCTCCAATATCAAACACACATACCCAATGACCCACACATCTACTACCTATAAAGATCTTATGAATTTTCGAAGAAATAAATAAAGATCATATGAGCCTATCGGTTCCAGAATTTCGCTTTCTTTTTTAAAATATACTCAATCCTAAGCTTTAACAACCAGGCACAAACTCTCTAGTACTTGTTAAAGACCACATCTAGCCGTATGCCTGTAGCAAATTCGGTCCTTGCCTTGTAACTTTATGTGTGTATCTCTCTCTCTCTCTCTCTCTCACTCTCTATATATATATATATAACACCAAAGTCTAAAAGAGTCTAAAAGCAAGC